>KZ809329.1:17584-27991 GCA_000696205.2 Oncopeltus fasciatus | reverse complement strand
AGTCTCATAAATCCCTTTGGTTTAATAATTTATGGACCGTATAATTGTAATACATATAAAATATAACTTAGTACATAATAACTTGGTATAAATCAATGTAATTAAACCACCATAAAAAATAGTGGAAACAGCTGACTTATTCTTTAGTTTATTGATAAAAATGAAATATATAAAAATAATGTCTCTTGAACTTCAGTACAGACATATATTAATGACTCAGCTATATATTACTATTTAGATAACAGAAGTTCGAATGTACTCCGGTACAAAGGAACTCTGGATTATTTTTTTTTTAAATGGCCGAGATAATTAAGATATATTATATACAGAATTATAATCATTAAGACATGTTTTATATGTCCCTTGTATATATTTACTCTCAATGCATATGTAACCATATCATAGGTTACAAATTTTAAGTTCAGTTTACTTAACAGAACTGTGGCCTCCTCAATAATTTTCAGTGGGGATTCATGAATGAAAGATTGAGTGAGTACTTTGAGGTCAATATATCTAAAATAATTATTTCTTAAAAAATATATTTATTTCTAATTGCTTTGCTTCCTCTGCTGATGCTCTTTTAAGAGCTTCAAATAAAATTTTATGTAAAAACAAGTTAAATAAATAAAACTTGTTTTTATTTGAAAAATTTAAAAGGCGTAAGTATAAAATACGTAAATGGTAAAGTGATATAAAGCTCTTTTAAAATTTTAGTGGCCATTTTGGCCTTTTCCAGTATATGGTAATTATTTTTAATTTTAAAGAGAAAAGACAAATATTACTGACGAATACCACATATAGATTTGAGTAATTATGATCATTAAGAATGATTAATGTTTTATTAATTATTATTGTATTTGCTATTGTTTAATTAATTTATGTTAAGAGCAAGTCACTGTCTGTTAGTGTGAGTGGATCATGATGGCAGTTGTTAGTTCAGTTTTTTTATTGTAAATGGTTGCAGGGCTGGTGACCGTTATGTAAAGTAAATATCCAATATAATCCGTTCTTCGACTATCAGATTAGTTATTTTATATACCCCAAGGTACTCTGTTAATAGGTTATGGGCCCAGTGAACCCATTTTGAGATACATACTCGGTATTTTGGTAGTAAATTCGAATTTTGATGTTTTGCGGTTAGGCCACCACGTTTTTGTCATTGAGTAAAATTTTTGTTTGTTATGGCAACTTCAAGTCTTGGAAACGTTGCCTACGAGATTAAGCCATTATACAATCCAAGGAACAAATTTCACCAATTGGAATTTCCGAATGAAGTTACTTTTGGAGCAAAATGGAGTACTTGACATACTATCTCAGGAACCACCAACGACGGCCGCCGAACTGAAAGTTTTCAATATAGATGATGTTAAGGCACGAAACATTATAGTTCAAGGACTTGCCGACAACATTCTGCCTACGATAAAGGATAAGAAGACAGCTAAGCTGATTAACGAAGCTCTCGAAAAGACGTACGTGAAGCTTGGTATGAAGTGCTCGTGAATGCACAAAAGGTGTGGAGGAAGCTGGAACACAGAAATGACCGACCACTTCAAGAATTTTTCCAGGAGTTTGAAACATTGGCATCAGAAGTAAAAATCGCTGGAGGGAAACTAGAGAAAGAAGAAGTTGTCAGTCAACTTTTAGTCGCAATGCCATCTGACACTGATGAATAAGAATACCCTTTTGGCCGAGTACGAGAGATCTAAGAAGAGGGTACGTGTGCCAAAATGTGTTTGCTGCTTATAAAAATCGAGGTAAATGGTCTAAGTTTCCTTTTAATTCTAGAAATTACAAGCCAAATAGGAACTATCCAATAACAAGTCCAAATCAATTTGTTATTATTGTAAAGGTCGAGGACACATAAAGTATTTTTGTCCTAAATTGAAAAATAAAATTTTTGGCGCTACCTCTGGCGATAACACTTGTGATAAGGCTGATAACGAATTTACCTTCATTGTTAACAGAAGTAAAACCTCTCATGTTTAATTAATTTATGTTAGTGTGTGTGGATCATGATTTTTATTGGAAATGGCTGCCTTGCTGGTGACCGTTATGTAAAGTAAATATCCAATATAATCCGTTCTTTGACTATCAGTTTAGTTATTTTATATACCCCAAGGTTAGAACATGTATCTTCAAAGTTTTATTTCAGGGATTACGCACCACACACAACCTTTTTCCCGCAAACTCTCATAAACCCACATGTAAATAAAATTATAAATTAAACCAAAAATTACTCTCCGTAAAACTTATATATTTGTTTATTAGTCATTTATCTTTGTGCTAAAGGAACTGCCACTATCTATGGATAATGCTTTTAAGCAGAGGATCGTCATGGAAATTCTTCTGTTTTTGTTGATACTAAAAAACTTTAGAAAGTTCTTAAATTATTTAGACTCTATTTAAGATTAACCAAAAATACGGTATGTTCTAAATATTTATACATGATCATTATATATAACATAAAGTATATACATAAGGGAGTCCATCTTTAATGGCCGTGTCCCTCTAAGCTTTAATCCGAGCTAATCCATGTGGTTTCGTTCAGGATCGTACTCTGAATACTCACACACCAAAATAATTCAACCATACAGTTCCCGCGGAATACCCACTGACATGCAAATAGACTTACATGGGACAAACAGGACAAATACTCACAACTAGATACAAAGGACATAGCGTNTATATATATATGCGCCCGCAATTTTTATATTACATAAATGGAATACGATATTTAGATAGTTCATTAATGGCTGGAATCGGTCGATCGGGAGAGAGGTTTAGCAAGTATAAAATTTAAAATTAGTTAACATTAGCATTACGAAACAAAAATGCATAGAATCAAATTGGCGTAAAATATAATTTAATAACATATATACGTATTTAACAATATTTTAAAAGTATATATTAACACTTGAAATATAATTTGAATAGAATTAGGCAGGATCTAATTTGAAAATGGAGATACCAAAACTTTAGTATTTAGGCTGTTCTAAATATAATTCAATTTTAGTTTCTAACTGAAGAGTGGGCGGGGGTGAGGGGGGTGGCGGGGGTTAGAGGTCTCCAAAATTTATAATCGTAATATTTTCGTTATTTGAGTTAGCTGATGTTAGTTTCTAACGTTTATGATCTGTAACATTTTAGGAATAATGCATATTAAGGAAAGAATTTACAAATGTAAATCTATGAGCCCTTTTCCTCCTCTACCTTCCCAGACCGCCGAGAGCAAACATTAGTGAACATATATTTTACACTCATTGTTATCTACGGCTTGTAAATTATATTTAATCATTTACTTTAATTTATGTCCATCTTCAATGTAATATCCCTATAATGATGTATAATTTGTGAATTCTGGTTAAAAAGAGACACATATAAATGGAGAAACCGCTCCTCTACAAGCCTTTCTGGATAGAATTTTGTGCTGAGGGACCTTAAAAATTACTTGAGCCACTCTTCACTGCCCTCAGTATACCTAGCCAATGCGTATTCACGTCAAAAAACAACGGGAAAAGAAGAGATTAGCCGACTTTCATTAAAGATGGACGCTAAGAAGGGTAAAGAACAACAAACAAAAGAAAATTTAGTTCTTCCTCTATAACTTCCCTCTGGATTTAAAACAAAAAGCGAATACGTAAAAGGTGAGTTATAAGACTGCCACTTTCTTAATATGTAGTGCCTAACTTGAAATTGACTTCAGTTTAATACTTTTTAATATTAAATTTGTTATATTCAAATTGATTGATTGTATTATTTCAATTGAAATTTTAGTAAAATGTTAGTTAAGGTAATATACAATTATTGAGGAGTACAGTGTTCCGGACCCTATGTCGCTGTGCCATATTCTCTTGGTGTATTGTTAGTTTTTCTGTTCGTTGAAAACCAGAAAATTCCCTCAGGAAACATAAAGTCAGAATTGGGTACCATTCTTCTTCGAATAGAAAATGTCTGGGAGGCCAGAACGGTGTACCAGAGCACACTTCCTCTAAAATATCAATTCATTGGGTATTGAATAAGAGCCATATATATCAACACATTCGTATGTGTGTGCCCGTAAAATTGTCTTGGTTCGAATCCAGGATCTCCTAGTCCTTTGTCTATTAATTTGAATTTCAAAATTGTAGTTGCAAGGCTAGTTATACTGGGAGGTAAGTACTGATCCTTCCCTGGCTTTCCCTTTGATATGTAAAAGGATGTCAGCAATGAAATTTGTCAGCTGGTGAATCAGATTATAGGTGATTTTCCTATTTCAGGGAAGAAACTCCGTCAAGAAATCACACAAGTTCTCCAAAATTAACGATGGTTGGAAACAGGATCGATCACTCTGTTTCTATAAAAACAACCCAATCGCTTATTTAAATATGCCTCTGAGTGTGCGCAAAGTAAATGTAGATACCTCAGTTGCGGCCAAGCGCACATAAGCAACGCATGAGGTAGCTAAAGGTCCCTCGCGTCTATAAAGTCAAAAGAACGAAATCAAATTTGTGTGTCCTCCAACGCTAAATAGACTACAGTTTGTAGATTTTAAACTAAATTTGGGCTCGTTACATTTAAATCCAAAGAAAATATTTGTTGTCGAGTGAAATTGGATTAATAAGGATGGAGTTTCGTCTGAAATATCAAGTGTGAGTAACTTAAATCATTGTACCGTGTAATATTCTATTTAGAACTCATGAAATTCAGCATATATTAGTTAATTTATTAAATACAATATAATTTATTATTGATAAAAGAAATATTTTAGTACTTATACAGCGAAATCGATGACATATATACCACTAACAATAGTAGAGGGGATTGAACTGTATCGTAAATTTGAATTCAACGGTCTAGAAGCCATAGTGGATAAAGAAAGGCTGAGTTCATTACAGAGCGAATTCGGACCACAAGAGAAGCTTTTGCATGTCCCAGAAAGTTTATATAAATTCTCTTAGTTTACACAGTTCCCATGTCACCAACTCTTTTGTTTACAAAAAATTGACTCAACTAAAATTATAGAGTGAAAATTGTAAATCTCTTCATGGTATTAGGAAATTATTAAGTGAGGCTAAATAACCCATAATACTAGTATAGTACTTCATTGCACTTATGATTAAATAAATAAACTATTTCTTTGATTACTAAAAAATATTATGATATATAATAAATAAAAAATAAATAATGGACATTTTCAACTTACTTCTAATTAGCTTCCATCGCCCTAACACATAGGCCTCTGTATGTTCCACCTCATCTATGTTGACCAACATTTCGTTTCTTGGTCCATGTATTCCGGAAACTAATGATTGCCACTGATCAATACCGTCCTTGGATTTGAGGTTGTTTGCTTTACCACCTGTAAGCAGCGCAAATAAATGTTTGTTTTAGTTCTGCTTCACATAATCATAGTTATATTGTTTTGGGTTTACATGAACTCTATTGACTTCACTTGATGAGATGTAATCCTTTAGATATTTTAACATGTAGGACCGCTTACACTGCAACTATATTTAATTAATTACAGCCTCATTTACTTCTTCCCATTAATATACTTGCCATAAGTACTTGGGTTTTTTGTTTTATTTTAGCCCTATACTGCATAGAAGAAAGGCCTTTCTAGCAGTTGTCTCCGTATTCTAATCCCCTATTGCACTGTAAAGACCCATTGAGGTTTTTGAACAAAATTGAACTTCAATCGTTGGTGCATTGTGAACCCACCGTCTTTATGTTAGATGGTCTGATGAACATAACCTTCTCCTTGTGGCGGTATTGGGCATGAAGATTGAAGACACTATGAGGAATTATGAAAAATATTTATGTAAATAATTTTGGTTATTTCTGGATCGTATTCCAGTGTATCTTAGTACCCAACTTAGACGCCTAAGTCTAAAGAAACAGACTCCGTTTCAGGAACCTCTTATTCTCTTCTGAATCCTGTATGTAAGAGATTAACAGATTTCTTATATTTTGAGCTTTTTATAGAAAACAGAAATTCATAATACCCAACGAACCAAAGCCCCAAAAACCAAACCTAAATTTTTTGGAAAATTAGTTTCTGATTGCTGAATTATTCCAGGAATACACTCTCCTTATGTAAGTGTCTTTACCTAGATTAAGACCTAGGATTAGCCTTTAACCTAATAGCTGCCACATGGTATAATTGATTATAAGATATTTTTTCTTACTTCAACTACAGCAATTCCTATTACTATTAACATAAGAGTTTTCAGATTGCTAGCCGTTTAAATAACATTGTTGTTCACGTACAGTATACAGTATATGTATATACTTAATGAAGAAGCAGGATTATTGATAAGTATGAACGGCATGTTATAAAGAAGTTTTTGTCTGGAACATAATGATTTAGAAACTTATGGTTTACGGAATTTTCGTTTTTGATTGAGTTTCACTGACTTCAGTATTCTCATACACTTGGGATACAGCCTATGTTCGTACACACGAGCGTGTATTTTTGTCTCAACACTCACAAGCCACATTTTCACAAATTTTTTTCAGTAGTCTTAGTGGGCGTTAAATTATTTTTAACAATTTCAGTTGACCAGAACGATGCTGTCTGGATATGTATTTCATTTCAAAAACCTTCATCAAGAAAATACTGAATATTATAAAAAGGCTTATTTATCTAAAATACGAATTTATAAGTGTGAGTTACCAGCGGCTGTGAAGAGCGTAGGCAGCCAGTCGGTGATGTGGAACAGCTGATCTGTGACTCGAGGACTGTCTGTGAGTAGAGAACTGTAGATAAGAGCCGAGGTTCGAACTCCGCCATCGTGACATGAGGCTTTTTGCTGTGAACGTTGAAAACGACATATTCTTCATATATTTATATAAATAATCTTTGTATTGTAGCTATCGAGGCATTTATTGGATAAACAAAATAAAACATTAATTCAATGGAATTCATTTGAAATATTCATTGAAATGAAATGTATGGTGCATTATCTATCTTAAAATCTTTATTGTATGGACTTAAGTTATGGGCAAGGTTAATAATGAAGGACAAACTTAATTCATTAATTTTTAAATAAAGTATGCAGAATCAATTCAAATACAATTCAAATTATTAAATATGATGGAATTAATAATCAGTTTGGTTCTTATAAACCAAAAGAACATGCTTTCAGATAATGGCTGGTTAATTGCATATATTTGTCAGTGAAGATAATAAGCATTTCATTTATAAGACAAGTTTGTATTTATTGTGCTTTCAGTCTGCTGTATTTTCTGCAGTAATTTACAAATCTTATAAATTTACATAATTCTGCTCTAGCTCTCAGGTTGCGTACGGATTTGTATACTCAGAGATTTCACGTTTTATTAAAGATGGTCTTGAGTAAGAATCTATGTCTAATTTTATATTTCAAGCGAGGGATGACTATTTGCGTGAAATGTAACGTATGATTGGCTCGAGACGCTTAGACAGGATAGAGTTGGGGCCCACAACAGTCCTATATTGGATTTTTTTAAAAAACGAATACGCTCTTTACATGTAAATGTCATAAAACATAAATTATATAAAACCATTCTTATTGCCATTCTCTACATACCCATACCTTTTGCTTGATTTTAACCGTTGGCAAACTTGAGAGGAGCCTGCCCTGTTCTACGCAATCTAAATATCTTCCTTAGTAGATATTTCTCAGGTAAATGAAATGAACATACATATTAGGAAATTACGTTCAAAACCAATCACGATTGATATTCCTCTTGAAAATTCTTGCAATGAAATAAACAGCTTCGAGTATCGAAAGGAATGGGAAAGCAATTTCCAGATTTATAGATTTCGTACTAAATCCCAGAGAAATATATGTCAACTTGGGCGTTGCTATGATTGTATCATTGTTTTGAAGAAAATATCAGTACAATCAGATGATTTAGGGCTCCATTAGTGAGGGGTTTTTTTTTTACATTTTTTATAGGACAATGTTTTGAAACAATTTCTAGTTGTGATTCCTTCCTCATGGTAGAGACTATTGTACAAAAATAATGCATTGTAGCTCACCCCTCTGAAGGGCCAATTAGAGCCGTAGTTAGCAAACTCTGTTTCCACGGTTGGCGCCCCGTTGTCCGATATGAACACTAAGATTGTGTCGTTGAGGAAGTGTCTCCTGGCCAAGGCTGAAATAACTTCTCCCACTGATGTATCCAAATAGCGGACCTTTTCTGTAAGAAACGTTACAGACGGTTATTTCATATAAAAGATAAATTAAATAAAAAACTTATATTAAAATTGGTATTAATGTAAATGTATGTTTCCCAAAGGCTTGACATACCATCAATTTATGAGCAGATATTATTCAAATAGTCTAGTGAGAAGAAAATCTCTGAGTGAGGAAACACCGCAAAATTTTAAACTGTAAACAATAAAGATTTTATGGCATTACAGTAAGAGGTGGTCAATAATCTCTACTATAATAATGGATTAATTGCCAACTAACATTGGCCATCCATATAAGTTGTAAATAACATTGAATGATTCAAAAAAATTACTGAATTCAAAAAGCCAAATGAAGGGAAGTGAAAATACGTAGAGGCACAATTAAATTCTTCTCTTTTTTTTAGTGATTTGAGTGGAATTTAAAAAACCATTCAACATAAAATCCACATTTTGCAAGAACGCAGAGAAAAAACATAATCTAAATTATGCGTAATAACTTATTAACATAACACACAATTGTTCACGTAGGCTTCTACGGTCGTCAGATGTATGTAAAGTTTCTTCTTCCGGGTTGGACCGTGTCAAGTTGTTGATAGTTGCCGAGCTTTCGCACATCCTGTGATAGCTTCTTCAGGGCTGAATAGAGAATGAGAGCTGTATTTTTTTTTCTTGCCCTCTTTTATTTTTATATTTTATACAAGTAATAGCCACCAATTGGCGAACCAATAGGTGGTTATGTAAGAGGTAACCTTATATTACTAAAATGAGAGCTGTCTTCAAATCCAGGAGAACTTATACCCGGCGCGGTCCGGTCCTTGGGCGAAGCCTGCCTTCACATTGGTTGATCCTGTGTTCTGGCGGCTGGTCTCTGGAGAAGTCAGGTAGCTGGTCACTGATTGGCTGGATCCTCTTGTCGATTAGCGCTGGTTTCCAGTTCTTGCTGAGTCTGTATCCGTCTTCCCTGTTGATATTTTTCGGATTCTTCGTTATTTCGATAGCTTCTCTGATGGTCCGTCGATAGTAGTTGCTTTCCCGGACCAGTACTGAAGCCTCTTCGAATTTGATGCGGTGGCTGGTGTTGGCGAAGTGTTCTGCTAGAGCTGACCTCTCAATGTTTCGGAAAGGTGTCTGTTATTACACAACGTTCAGCACGGAGAGGAAAATAACAGACATCCTTCCGAAAACTAAGGATAAGCTTAGACTTCGGACTCCAGGAATATACAAGATTCCCTGCTCCTGCGGAACTTCTTACATTGACAAAACCAGAAGGACGATAGACACACGTCTCAAAGAACACATCACAGACATCAAACACGGACGCACGGAGAGGTCAGCTCTAGCAGATCACTTCGCCAACACCTGCCACCACATCAAATTCGAAGACGCTTCAGTACTGGCCCGGGAAAGCAACTATTATCGACGGACCATCAGAGAAGCCATCGAAATAACCATAATAATTTATTAACAAATATTATTATTATTTATTAATNTAAGTCAGCAGACACACACAAAAATTAACAACTACACGCAGCTATCAATACTTTATTTTTATTACTTCTCATATTTTTTCATTATACACAAATTCAATATTTCCTTCCTTGATCCCTATATATTCTATAAAAGTAATATTACATTGAAAATTGTAATCTATCTTATTTTTTGGGGGTTTTTTGTTGGGTTTCGGTCAAGGTAGTACTATTTTTTCTAATCTATCTGTTTTAAAATTTAGACTTGTAATAACTTTCAAGGCTTAAGCTGTAATTAGAGGCCTGAAGATGCCTATGGTAAAATAGTAATATACAAATAAAATTGAAATAATAATTAAAAGTCAAACAGACCAGTTGGTCTTTTTCTTCTGCATATATTTCTCATTATCTAAATCATATATCTTTCTTTACCTTGATAATTTGGTGAGCTATTTTAATTGATTAGGCTAAGAACAAGAAGAAAAATAAATATTTTCCCACATATATTTTTGAAAAAATATTATAAATAATATAACCCCTACGATTACAGCGCTAACGAACTTGCCATTTGTATCTTATTTTGAAAATTATATATTATGAATACTCACTATATATATAATATATATATATATATATATATAAAATACATAAAAGGTATTTACTACACTCCTTTTGGGGACATAACATTTTTAAGGCAAATAAAGTTATTGGAGTATTTAATTTATATCACTGGGTATTGTACATTATTGAAAGTAATACATTTTTAAAAAGTTAATGAGA
>KZ809328.1:73574-88695 GCA_000696205.2 Oncopeltus fasciatus | reverse complement strand
CATTCTGGCCATTGCTTATATATAATTATACTCACAATATGAACAATTATATATAGCTTTACTTGCCTGGAGAGGCAGTTCCAGTTGAGAAAATCTGTGTAACAGTGAGAATACCATATCTTGAGACCCGGATGCCAAATAACCAAGGAATATTTCTTTTAATTTTGATTATGTTTATATTCCACAATATCGATTTGCTGGGAAAATTTATTTGAAACTGTGATAAAAATTGATCAATGTTTATTTATAATTCTCTGAACATTTTATTTATTGTATGTCCAATGATATACTTGCCAATAAACAAACAATTTTTAATTTAAAGACATCCTTAACTTATTAGATAATTGATTAATAAAGGAGGATTCATTATTCATTCATTTGTCAGAAAGAGTGTTCTGCATTTGTGCATGTTAATTTGTTTGTGCATGATCAACACCGCATGATTCAGCGTGCCCAAGCGATTGGTTTAGGTGCAAGAACTCTCATTGCATCGACAGCAGATATAGATGTGACGGTACAAACCATTGTAATGATGAAAGTGATGAACTTGGATGTCCCCTGCATGGTAAGATTTTAAGCACCCTTTTAGCTCTTTTTAAAAGACAAGAAAAGGTCTGAATTTTCTGCCTCATCTAGGAAGCTTAAATTAAATAATTTAAGAATGTCACTACAATATATATGCTGGACAGTTGACTTTGCTTGCTTACATAATAAATTATTTTTTATGTAAGGTTTAAAATGTTTATTGATAGCATTTCTCAACAGCTGTTTTAATACTTCACTTAATGGTATTTCTTGAAATATGTCACAAAAGTGTTGTTTTTTTTATTTTTTTATTTTTATTTTTCACATTTGTTTAATACAGACCATATTTTTAACTTCTCCATTGTACGATTGGTGAAGATCTGTTTAAGCTGATAAATAAGCAACTCATAATTTGAAATAATTTTAAGAACTTACATAATAGTTATTTATCCCTTTATCTTAGAAATGACAGCTAAAATATATTTAACAAGATAAAATGTAAGTACAAATATAGTTTTATTCTGCCTATTTTTTAAAGAAGACTTCTCTCTGATTTCTCTCAAAACAACTATCTGTATCAAACAACTGAATCAATTTTCTTTAACAAAAATAATTATTTTGGAGGTAAATTTGTTGACCGTCAAGTTTTATAAAAGAGGATTATCAGGAAATCGATCATGGTAGTTGAAGAATTAAAAACTAATTTGTGTTAATAAATCTTTATTTTTTACATTCTGTTGTTAACATCTTGTAATTTGATGACATAGAGAAATATCAATAGAAAGAAAAATAAATTAAATTAAATATAAGAATGAAATAAATAGGTGAACATCACTGGGCAGGGAGAAGATGGGCCCCATCGACCTGACCCCACTCCTAATATAATATTTTTCTACAAAAATGTTTAAGTAAAAACTTTATGACCTCTCTATTTTCCTCCTCATATTTTAGTGGTCATACTTTTTATACTTATTGTTCTTTTCAGTTTTTAAATTAAATTTCCTCTTTTACTCTTATTTATATCTAGCTGTATGATTTTAACCCATTGCTTACAATTCATTTTCTTCAAAGTTCTTTTTTTTTAAAATCATTATATGGACTTATATTTCATCAATCCTACCAAGAACAATTTCACAATAATGCTTACTTCTGCCCTCTACAGAGCATTGATCTTCAAATCCAAGATAAAATCTCTATAAACTAAGTATATCCCCTTGAGGACCAGCTTTTCACTTGCTGTAAATTTACTTGACTCACATTTTTGCTTGACTATGACACATTTCTCACTCCTATGGTATCATCAAATGGTGTCTGAAAACTCTGAAAATAGCCCTCACTATTCCCCTCATTCATTCAAGTTCTTAAGCAAGCAGTCCTAAGGCTTGAGGTAGTCAGTCATCCAGTATGACAACACATATTTTTCACAAGTCCTTTTTATTTTAATGTTTTATCAATGTAGTGCACTTATTTTGCTCCTCTCAATAATATATACTCTGTTTTCATTACATAATAACACAGTATTAACATTTTATATGCATCGTTTACTCTTATAAAAGTAGGTATATAAGTGTGTACTGTTTGTTGTTGAGTGGATTTTGAAATTCTGTATTAATTTTATTTGCTTATTAAAATACATCTACACACACACACACACACACACATATATATATATACACATATATATATACTAAAGAGATTGATTCAAGTTGGCTTTGTGGTGTTCAAGGTTAGAATGTGGTCGTGTAGGCGATCTAACAGCACGAACTGCTAATACAGACATGTTCAATAAACTTGACGAGATTACATTGATCCACTCTCGTCAGGCCTTGGATCTTCTCATCCATTCACTTTTATGTATCTCCATATCTTCTTCGTAGCCGGCCCGTAAAAACATAGAAAATTTGAGGAATGCTTTTTGCTGAAATTATTTTTAAAATATTGAATAATTTTTAGAATTTATAAATATCCTACAGAGATTGCTTTATATATAGAAAAGCAATTTGTCGCCACAATAGAGCTGCAGACAACTTATTTTTATAACTTATGGAAGAACTGTCTATCTATAGATTACAATTCTATTCTAATATGCCTTTATAAATATAATATTCCTAGTACAAACATAATATAACCTGTTTGACTAGTTTGTGATTCAATTCATATGTTGGGAAAGAGAAGTGTAGTGGCAGGGCAAAGTTTAAGGAAAAATTATTAAAAATAGGTATAAAACTTAATTAAATATATTATTTTTAGGAAGATGATGAAGAAAATGCTTAAGAATGTAAGTATGAAGTTGAGCGCTTCTGCCACTTTTTAGCGTAGAATCAAGAGTCAGCTTGAGATTCTCATACCCTTTACTCTCATTGTCCTCTCCATGTTATAATCTTAACTTATTAACCTACTTTCTTTGAGTCTATCTTTGGTGAAATATTGAAAAACTGTATAGTTAAGGAAGCAATATTCCTTTTTTTTTTTTTTTTTTTTTTTTTTTNCATTCTAGAGTTTTATGTTGCTTTTCGTTATGAATTTGAAGAGACTTTGGATGAGAAAGTTTGTACAGATGAAAGTTAGTCAGTAAGTAGGTTGTCCTTCTTAATAGAAAATTTTAGTGATTAATGTATCATCCTGAATAGATTATTTAATTAATCAGTGCCCCCAAAAACATCAAATATCAATGTTCTAATGAGGAGGGGATGGGCTGGAAGTAGGTCTGCGGTCGGCTGGAGCCGGTTTCTTCCTGGAGATACGCCTGGAGTCTCCATTTCCACGCTTCACTGATATCGGCTCTTCCACGGCTAGTAATTTAATTTGGCCCGAATTGATTAGTACCTCTTCGTCCGTGGAAGTCAAGAACGTTCCACAGCCAATCGGACTTCCAGCAAACTAGACCTAGCGTCTTACTGACTTCAAGAGGGAATCAATAAATCCTCAATGGTCTAGAGCAACATAGTCTGTCTCTGTAAGATGTGGTATCGGAGTCATTTTGAACTTTCTATATAATTAATATATGGTTCAGCCAACGGGAGGAGATTAATTCCATGAATTAATTTATTTGAATAAAATCCCCAATTAGTTTCATGCTTTGTCATCTCTCCTTAAGATATGACAAACAAACAAAACAATTTTCATTCATACTGGATAGGCTTGCTGAAATTCCCTACATAATGCGATAAGTAAAATAAACGAGTGAGGCAATTGCCAGAACAAAGAGTTTATTGCCTAAGCCAGTCAGTAATTACAATAAGGTCGACTGTGTAAATAATGAATAATATTAAAATTTAAAAAGAAACCAACTGCTTTGAAATATTTCATTTATATTACTTATGAGCAGGACATTATTTTCCACCAATGAGGTAGGAAAATAATGTCCTGCTCATAAACAATATAAATGAAATACATCAGAAGTAAAATAAATATCACAATTATATTTCAGGAGATTAGAGATTATATGACTCAACTAGTGCATTCAGGCTACGAATACCTATAGAATATATAAAACTGGTATTACATAGTACATATATATATATATATTATATAGCATATAACATATGACCTTATAAATTTGAATGAATTATAATAAAAGATAAACTATTAAAGCTTAAATTTATTGTAATAAAATTATTAATCTTTAAATAACTTATGATTTGATTTATTTTGAATAACTTTTATTTTTATTTTTTAATTTTTGGAAATTATTAAAGATGAAAAAATGATAGTAAATTTAGTTGAAGCTCCCATGAACAATTTATTCATTTTTTTGTTTGTAAGAAATAAAAGTGTGCTGCCCATTGAGATATAAATAAAACATTGAATGCAGCCCTAGAGAGGCTTTTATTCAGAAAGACATTTCCATAGGTGTTTATAGTAAGATACCAATCAACAGCTCCTCTTAAGATAAAGTAGAAAAGCTATAAAATTAAAATGCCATATATCCTGGTTTAATTAATCAAGCTAATATCATAGAAAATTTAATCACAAACCTTTATAATGGCTGAGAAAGAAAAATTTCTGAAATTTACGAAGAATGAGAAAAATTTCTGATTATAAAGCACTTTTCTAAGTAAATAAATAATTACCAACTCTCCTAGTAATTATTTATATTAAATTTGTATAGCAACATTCAATTATTATAGTATTATGCCGTATAAAGTGAAAATATAGACTGATGAATAAGCTAAGGAAATAAAATAAATAAAATCTATACCCTTCCTACTGCTTGGATGCCGCTTTAAAATTATGCAGCTCTTTTTCTCACCAGGTTTGGCTTATGTTTTGAGTTCTATAGAGATTTATCTAGCTAGTAGGCACAAAAATCCATTTATAGGCATCATGGTCGTAAATTAATTACTTTGAAAAGAAAATACTGATGAGAAAAAAAAAAAAAATTGTCTAGACCCTCTGAACCTCTGAAGCGGCAGTCGGTCTAAAATTTGTAATTGAACATATCTAAACAACGTCTTACAGTTTTGTAGATCCATGCCTTAAAAAGGTTGTGTTAATAGATTAAAGCGCTGGGTTGCAGGAACCTCATGGTCGCAAACTTGTAGGGCCTAACAAGACTCTGAGAAAAACCGGCGACAGCTCAGATGAAAAGGACCGCATCCCTTTGAGAGGGCGGTTATGAATAGCTGCCATGTTACTTCAGAGTCCCCTCGAGAACGAGCTCTAATGGCGGCTTATTGTTTGTCATATTTGTCCCTGTGGTTGAAGACGGCCGGCTCTAACTGAGGGCTTGATCTGCCCTATTTATATCTGGCAACCCCAGTCCTCACGCTTGACGTCATAACTAGACAGGGGATGTGGGAGGTGTCTTGTATCTCTGACACTTTCTACCTCTTTTCTTTTATACCACAGAATATGCCGCTTATTCTGGGCGCTTGTTGTATATGGCAAAAAATGGAGCAATGAGCCAACCATTCACCCACCGAGGTAAAAGATAAATACAAGTAATTAACAGAAACTATAATTCTGATCCCCCCCCCCAAAAAAAAATCTAATAATAATATCTACAGTAAAAAAACTCTCCACTTGAACATATAACTTTCAGTTGTTTGTATAAAAGCTAGATTATGTTATTTTTTCAATGGTCTACAGGTTGCATCGTATAATGGTTCCCAATGAAATTCAAAATATTATCCATGGTGAAAGCAAAAGCTGTGTAGTTTTTGATAAAAATTTTGATAGAGAGAGAGAGAGAGGTCTAGTTTAAGAGGGGGAAGAAACAGAAAAAAAAAAGATAGCTGTTTGCTAGAATAGGTTTACTTGAAATGAAAATAATAACTGTATTTTATGATGCAAATTAAAAAAAGAAATATTCGTCTCGCAGAAGGTGCTTAAATCAATGAAATTTCTTTGCATTATCATTATTGATTAATTTTCTGGTAACATGTAGGATTTTATAAAAATTTATTAGATTATAAATTATAGAATAATAAAGTTCGTATCTATTCTGTTCTATCAGTGTTTTCATAATAACAAAAAGAATGAAGGGATGGGCTATAAATAAATTTGGTCTCTCTGTCAACTACCAATCCTTATAATTCGAATTGAACTAAAAACATATCCGTTTAACAAATTTAGTTTATGCATAACTAAGACCAAATATCAAATTTAGTTTACATATTTTAAAACTGACAGGCTCAACCTCTCGAATTCACAATTTTAAGTAACTCCCTCAATGTGCGTATGTTTTTTTAATGTTAAGGAATGTGAGGGAAAAGGTTTGAATTTTACATTTTAAATTTATGATCCACTATACATTTATATGTCCAGTTAGTTTTAAAAGAATTTTTAAGGGATTTTTAGTATTATTATTTATTATGCATTATTATTAGTATGTGAAAAACCTCCAGGGAAAATTTTATTAATAATATTTATTTAAAATAATTAGGCCAGAAGTGGCTTTATTTATCTGTAATAAAGAATATATTTCATGTGGGTTAAAGTTTAGATATTAGAGAAAAACAATGTTTTAATACTAAAATCGAATTTAAGTATAGAAATAAATATTTTAAAAAAATATGTAACATGTAAAAAAAAAAAAAATCTTTTCCTCCTTACTGAGAGTTGGAAATCCTGTCAAATGGTCATCAATTACCTGAACATCCATTATTTATTCACATAGTGAAGAAAAAAAAAAATTCAGAATTTACGAATGACAAGGGGTGGTGCTAGCTCAGAAGAAAAAAGAATTGACGGGAATTCGTTGGGTATGAATGATGAAGGGGATGACGTGACAGGGCGGAAAGGGTATAGGCCGGCATTTCCGAGGTATTTTTACCCCAGGGTATAAGATATTTTTCTACCTCCCACAATATAAGGTGAGGGACAAGAGTCGGAAAGAAATCCTTACAAGGGTTAAAAAGACAAGACATACTTTTTGAGAGAGTGTTGCTGTATTTTCAGAAATAATTCCAGCCTCCCTCGAAAACGAGATTATTGGCTCTGTCGTGGGCTCTGTGAGTGGATTCTTTTCGTCCTAATTAGCTGGGAATGCGATAGGCGGAAGGAGAAGGGTTGGCGTCATTACAATCTAACAAGGGTTGCAGGAAATCTGGCTTTCATGCTTGGAGTAAACCCCTCCTTACCCCTCAGAAATCCTCTCATCTCTTCAGAGAAAATCTGCTTCAGTATTACTCATTATGAAAAGTTAAGTTAAAAATTCTTCTCTTTACTTACATCTGTAGCCTTAACGTATTTCACATTCTACGGTAATATAGGTAGGTAGGTTGGATCGGGTTTAGGGGCGATCAACCCTTAGATTATTACGCCCTACGGTAATATAAAATGGAGAGTTGCAATGCTCCTTTTACAATTATTTTATATTTATCACCTCATTCAATTTAACCGATTAGGGTCATGGAAGAAGAGGCTATCTGTACTTATGGGGCACCTATATCACAACACTTTTTTTTAGACTGTGTATCTTATAATTGTGAAAGATATATAAGTCCAGAATAAACTTCATTATCTAAGTAATTGTTAGTTACATTAATACTTTATTTGTCTAATTTTTTCACATATATGTAAGCAGTATTTTAGACTATTATATCCTACTTCTAATTATTTACAATAAATAATTTAACTATGCATACAAACACATTTATTTTTGTTCAAACTTTCTGTTGTAATATGAGGAAATTTGATTAAGATTTTTGCATTTCTTTAATTTTTTTTTGTTTGATGCTTTTGTTGTTTTATTTATTTAATGAAATATTATATGCAGTTTTTTATTCTTTTCATAGATTACAACTGTTTGATGTATAACAGAACACATTTTTTTGTATTGAATTTACAGTGAATGTGGTTTGTTTTGTTTATTTACTAATTATTGGCTGATGGTGGACACAAATTATAGACCAATAGAATTTAGATGAAATAAAGGCATTAATTTTAAATATAATATTGGAAATTATATTTGTTTGTCTCGATATTTGACGCAATGTATATTTTACAGGTTTTTAGTGTAATTGGAAAATAGTTGTATAAAATAGATTATATGCCAGGGTTATTTATTTATTTATTATGTGCCAAATTTAGTTGCCTCTAAATCCCCTCTCCCCTATTGTACATATCCAGAGGCTTTCAGAAGTTATTCCCTTTCTAGTGACGTCAGTCCTATATCCATAGGGAGAGTGCAGAACGGCCCACCTTGAAAGGGCTTTCTCCTCCTCGTCCTCTCCAGAAGTTGTTGTAGGCATTTCTAGATCAAAGGGCCCCGACGTGGAGTCCTGCAGCTGAGAGATGCGAGATAGCAACGAGGACCTAATTCAGGACGCCTGGAACTTGGGGCACTCCGATACTTTGCCATAAGTTGTGGCCAACAGGGTTCAGATTCCATCACTAACGATCAACAAATTTATATTGACAGGACTTTACAAATTGGTAATACAATGTTCCGCCTCTATAAACTGTTTATTTTATCGAACAGAATTAATATTTTGTATTAAAAAGTCTTGCAAATTTTTTTGTAATAGATAAACAAAGTTAAAGCAATAATAATTGTCTATTTTTAAATTTGAAATATGGAATCTTCTTCTTTTTTTTTTTCTTTTGGTTTCCGCTGAAACCACTGTATTTAAAATTCAGTAGATAACAGTTTTTACAGTCATAGTATGGGAAATGGAAAACCATATATATATATATATTTTAAACAAAATATTTCGAGAGAATGTATCTAACTTACTCCAGCATTAATATTTTTCTATTTAAACAGGTTCTAAGTATCGTGCTATGTGAAGCTTGAAATATAAAGGCATATTCATGAGTCAAAGACTTTCTTTATTACCAAATATTAATTTAGTTGTGGTTTATTAATCCACGTAAATTTTAAACAATTAATGAGAGGGAATAGAACAAAAAAACCTCTCTGTCCCAGCCAGGACTCGAACCTGGATCTCCTGCTTTCCAGGCTAGTACGGAAAGCAGGAGATCCAGGTTCGAGTTCTGCCTGGGACAGATAGGTTTTTTTGTTCTATTCCCTCTCATTAATTGTTTCTTTATTACTCTACTCTTTAATCGTTTGGTAGGAAGAGTAAGGGGGCAAAAATGAAGGGGAAATAAAAATGGCTTTTTATTCATTCCTCAATATTTCATAGTTGAAATCTAATGCTTTAGCACATCTTAGTGATATCATTAATATACTTTTAACACTTTTTTATTTTTTTAAAAACTGAAACATTAATTGTCTGAATTTTTAATACTTAACTCCTGAAATATATTTTAAAATTACAAGACATTAATTCCGTCAAAGTTATCAAAATATGAAATCTTTTTTTAGTAATCTACAAACTAAGTTAAGGCATTGTTAAGAGTTTTTAATTAAATAACTTAGGTTTAATTTTTTTTTTTCAAGGTTAATGTTATAAACTTCCCTTCCATACAAGGTTTTCAAATTAATGTTCGATTTCATAACTAGAATGAAAAATTATCATGATCTAAAAGAGGACAATTCTTAAACAAAAATAATAGGAAGGAATGTTTTCAAAATTAATAGATTAGGTAAGTAAAGCGTCATAAGATAAAAAGCGTCATACAGGGGTGTATGGTTTGTTTTTTTTGGTAATAAAAAAGAAAAGATGATATATTATTCTGGCTACTATGGTGAATCTTTAAAACATAATTGTAGTATACTATGTTAATATAGGTTTCCGTGAATGATTGCTGAAAGAAAGTATTATTAATACTTGCCCCATTTTACTGGTAAAATACTGATAATATTTCAATGAAATCAGGGAAGACTGGCTGTAAAATCAATACTATTAATAATATCGTCAAGAGTGTGGAGTAACTCTCTTTTATGTAAAATCTATTTCAATTAGTTTAGCAGAGAACTTACTAAAAGAAATATAATTCTTCATATTCTCTATGGAAGCCTTCTTGATGTGTTTGTCCTAATAAAGTATAATAAAAAATACTTGTCTACCATCAATAAAAATACTCAGATCTTTCAAAGAATCGCTGTCATCAGTGCAATGAACCTGGTGCAGTCTGATAATTGTCCCAAACTCCAAATCTACATGGAAAAAAGTGATCTCTCCTTTTCACTTACGCAATAAACGGTCCTGTTCCCATGTGGGGCCAACTGGTTGAAAGGTGAGTCGACATAATACATGGTGGGGTGTGCTGCACAGACATCTATTGTCTCCACTGCCCCTTTCCCAATAATCCCCTATGGACAGGTACCCAGCGAAATCGGAAATATATACAGACCTCACACACTTCCCTTCAAGCAGCCATTCTTGTTCTGAAGATGCACAGAACAAACAGTGGCTGCAGTATTACTAAATTATCAAGTTACCATCTAATATTGAAAAAAAAAAAAACAAAAAAAAAAACTAG
Organism: Oncopeltus fasciatus; assembly: GCA_000696205.2. NCBI lineage: Eukaryota > Metazoa > Arthropoda > Insecta > Hemiptera > Lygaeidae > Oncopeltus > Oncopeltus fasciatus. The sequence goes on along the minus strand of KZ809328.1, from coordinate 78,333 downwards.
CCGTTCCTTACAACTAGTCATAGTATTTATCCTTAATAAAGTAATTTATAAACAGAGTGAATTAATTTTCATCTCTCATTTTAGTTCAGATTTATCAATATTCCATCAGATAATCAATCGTTTTTGTACCATAATTATTATATTTAATAAATTATATTTTATAGCAACCTTTCCCTGTTTGGGAACGAGATTCTTATAGTGCAATGTGATATTTATCGGGTTGAGGTGGTTGATTATAGTTCTCAATAAATAACAGAATAATCTTATATATATATTCACATTTTCTGAAATTAATAATTTCAACAGGCTCCAGAACGGTGCCTTCCGAAAGCGGCTAAGCCTAAGCAAGCTGGATAAGTGTGAAGAAGACTTCAATTATATCAACCCCTAATATTTTAAAGTTTAAGAAGTCAATTTTTAAAATATTTTCACTTTTTTATTATTATATAATAACGTTCTGTAAATGGGGAAATCATGAAAGAATATGTTTATATCATCTTTTAAGTAAAAGGAAAGGTAATAAGAAATATCGAAACCTTTGAAAAAAGCTATCTTTATTGCAGAAAGGAATACCTTTTATCGGATATATGGTTTTTATATTAAGGTATATTTTGGGACGAGACTATATTTATTCAAAACGAGCTTTCATGATTTTATGGATTCAGGCATGAGTCTTGATTTAAGTAGAGTAGGCTCTTCCAACTCCCCCTTATCTTTCCAGAGGCAGACCTAAGATACTCAAGGCCCGAATAAGAGGAGTATATACGAGCGGCACTGCTTGACTGATAAATAGAGTCAAGCCTCATATACATGAGATAACCCTTAGTAGGTCAAGTATATAGACAAAAATAAATCATTTAAAAGGTTTAATTCAAAGATATTTGCTTTCCTAGTGGGAAGTGGGATTATTTGATATTTATATAAAGGTAAAAACATTGCCTTTTCATGCTTGAAACATTAATGGGCATTAATTACTTGACAATCGAATAAATTTCCACTTTCCTGTGTTTTGTTTTCCCATAGAAGATCCGGTTTCACCCTGTAGATTAGTTTATCCCTCAGGATAAACAAGAGATATCCCGCTTTGTACACTCATCCCATTCAATAATTAAATTATTCTCTCGTTTGATTTCCAATTACAATTTCATGTAAAAATTCGATTATATATAATACAATAACACAGTCATACTCAGTTTACTCATACGCCTTTCGGATAAATTGATTCCCTTTTTTTTCTACTGAGAGGTCAGAAAAAAAAAGTCGAAATACATTAACTTAATTTAAATATTAAATTATTTGTGGTGTATTATCCCAGGTAATTTTAAACAATTAATGCGAGAGAATAGAGTAAATATAACTCTGTCCCTGCTCTCTCTGTCCCTGCCAGGACACGAACCTGGATCTCCTGCTTTTCGTGCCATTATGCTACCACTTGCACCACTGGGTTTAGCCAGATAACTTATTAAATTCCCCGGACTAGTGTCGAGAGTCTACGAGAAAGACTAATATATCGTCTTATGCTCGAAGGAGCTGACATTGGCTAGATATTTAGATGACTCTTGTTATATACTTTTAATTTTCATTTATAAATATTAATTTAGTAGTGGTGCCAGGATCTGTCTGGGACAGATAGATTTTCTATTCTATTCCCTTGCATTAATTGTTTATTAATTTTTTATGATGTTGTACCGTTGGACCTGTCAATCGATGATTAAGTTCAACTTTGTAGGACAATATTATCTCAAACTGTTTCTAGTTATTGATCCATAAAGAAATGGCTCTCCTCAGAGTTTTATTCCTCACGTTACCAAAGGTTTTTCCAGGGGGCGGATGTGCCACCCTAACGGATGTTTGCTAAGTGTGTTGGTAACACTATCACCAATGCAGGTGCTACTATGAATAACAGTTCCTGTTGAACTGGTCGCAGTAATAGATTAAAGCAGTATTTAAAAATAATAGTAATTCAGCTAAAAACCTTTTATAGAAATTTAGTTTTAATATTTATTAGTAATTCGTTATTGACAAACAAAAGATTAGCTTTTTGTTAAGAGTATTATTACATATTATATATGTAACAAATATATATGATATATTATATCAAACATTTATTGTTTATTACCATAATTAGACTGGTTTTGCCGTATTCAGTCATTTCTAATTCTTTTCATTTTGAAATGTGGGAGTAATGTGTGATGAAATCGACATAGAATTTTTCTCCCACTCAAGTTCTTGTGAAGAAATTGCTATAATTCGGCCATCTTCTCGTAGTATAGTTGATATATAGATAATTGTATAAACAGATATTTCGCTATTTACGAAATATTTCATATTTTCACCATTCAGCACCGCATGTCGGAGAGAGCTTATTGCGCACTAAATGCAAGGTTGCGTAGGTTTATATTAACCCTGCCAGATGTTACTGACGTCATAAATATTTCCAGCACAAAAGAACTTTACTTCAACCTCGACATTTTGCTAATTTACAGTTATTTCACCATTTAAACTTGTAAACAGAATAAAGAAATTATCTTTCCCTCTAGATACGTTAATGACTTTTGTATGCACATTGGAATTTTATCAGTGTAATGCAAGGAATAATTATACTTATTATCAATTATTTTTAAGCATGAATAATACTTGTTATTTTCCACTACTACTATTTTATTAATTATTATCTTAAAAGAACTGCACATATTATTTTGTGATACTCCTCCATTTCCATTTTCCTTTAGTATCGTCGTATTAAATATTTAGTAGCTAATTAGTATTAAAGTACTTTAAGAATTAAAATTTAATTGTTTTAAAATACATAATAAATTGTTTAAAAAAATTTTTTTTGTGAAAAATCATTCTATGACGCAGTAAATCGTTAATTATGAGCAATATACTATAAAAATAAATTAAATGTTTGACAATTAAATAAATTTATATAAATGTTAATGAGTATGTACATTTATTTTAAGTCATCAAATTACAAGATGTTATATAACAGAATGTAATAAATAAAGATTTATTTAAAAAAAAAATTAAGCAGTAAAGAATGTTATTACACCGAGTAATAATATAAATGCTGTACATTTTTAGCTATAGCTTTTAATAAGATAAAAAGGTATTTGGCTGTGGGCGTTGCAGTTGCCTAATCTTCACACAGGCGTGGCATATATTATTACATGGATAAATAAGGTCAGCGAGGGATTGGAATTAATATTTGTATAATACTTTTATTTTATCTTTGATAGGTATATAATATTTTCCTCAATCAAGAAAAAAATTTTTTTTTCAACACTACTCGGGAATTGAATTAATATCTCAATAACGCAATAATTACTGTTATAAGTACACTGTCCAATTGTTTATTTTACGATATTATGTTTATCCTTTTTATTTCAAGATATATATTTAATATAAGAGCATTAACGTGTAAAATCATTATTCTTGATAACCTGAAATGTCTAACGAAAGAAAAGTTTGTTTCATAATTTTTAATAGTTTATATATATATATAGTATTTATGTTAGCTATTATTGTTTAAGTATTTCAATTAATACATTGATTTTCATAATTGTAGTATTTTCCTCTGCTAAACGAGGAGAGGTCAAAAAGTTTCCTTAAAGAAATGAAATCAAAACACAAATCATATATTATTTTTAAATGTGATGTTCATTCAATACATTTTATCCATCTATTTATTAATTTTTCTAAATAATAACAATTTTTGTCAATAATAAGCCCCCTCAAATATTAATTTTCTTCTTTGAAACCAAATGAGCATTAATAGTGTCTTTGAGTTTTCATTCGTCTTCAAATCGCGTTCACCTGAGGAATTTTTTGAGATTCGGGGGGACAGACAGTAACCACTTGGGGCTAGATCTGGGCTGTACGGAGGATGATTGAATAAATCAAAGCTCAAGGTGTTAATAGTGGCCTCATTATATAAGTATTATGAGTACAAGACAAGAAATGTCAAGCTTATGAAAATTTGTGTGAATATAACTGCTGATTACAGTTTTTTGAGAACTTATTGACATCCCATCTTAACCTGTTAAACAAATAGCACATCTAAAATGACCACGTGTTTCGTTGCCGTACGAGTTTTACAAAGGAAATTCGCTATATTTACGCTGTTCGATTGGCGTAGAAGGGGTTTCTCTGTTTTGCCAAGAGGATTTCCAGCAGAGATCAACATTCCCTAGCAACACCCCTCTTCGTAATCAGTATTCAGGTCCCGGCTCAGGGAGGTTTAGTGGATTAAAATAAACTTTGTGAAGTATTGGCCTACCCCCTCCTGCGTTTTTTCTTTATATTCTTCATTTATTTTTCAACTTTCTCTGGTGACAATTTGAATGACAGTGTTCTCTTTAGGATGAGAAAATTAGAAAACAAATAATACTATTTATGTTTATGATGTAGCTTCGCAAATTTATTATAAAAAAAAGTATTGTCAATATTTATATATTAACAAAAGTGAAAAAGCAATTAAAAGACTTAGTTATGTTACATTGACGTCACTAAATAGCATCGTGGTATGTCCAATTGATCCGATTAATCAATAGTATACAAAGAAATATATAACTTCGTCAACTGTTGTTAGTTAAACAATCCTACTTTTCTGAATTATAAAAAACATTTTTATTCGTCATTTGTTGAGTATTTTATTGGATATATCTGAGTGTTGTATAAAAACAAAAAACTTAAGACACAAGAAAACTACATATGGCTTAGTAAGGCTATCAGGTAAAAAAAAAAAAAAATATATATA
>KZ809327.1:68268-81884 GCA_000696205.2 Oncopeltus fasciatus | reverse complement strand
ATGTAAATTTCTCTCTGCCCATTAATAATTTTCATTATTTTCAATTTTAATTTTCATGTCCTTTTCATAAGGGGTGTATAAAAAATAATTAGTGTTTTTGAACTAAATATTTGTATTATTATATCTTTAATATAAAATTCAATTAATAATTAGTTCATTGTTATTTACCGTCATTAGCCATCTGCTAGCCAATCTCACGCTGATACCCATACTTCGGGATGGTGTCAAAGAACTCTTGGACCACAATTTCAAATTATGGAAAATTATCAATTTTTTTCCTTTAAAGAAAATGGGCCGTGGATCGAAACAAGTAGAAATCTGTAGTAGAAAGATAGTGCGAGGTCTGGACTATATGGTCAATGAGGCAGGATGTTCGCAGTAGAGTTCAGAATTCCTATAGTATCCATCATGAATCATTCATTATATTCCATCATTCATCCATCATCCATCATTCATTCTACATTCAGTCCTGAATAAGCCATCACATGATGTGTGAAAGCAACAATTAACAATCGGCAAAAATAAACTTTTCAACATGGCAAAGCACGCAAGAATTATTTATGAATACGATAAAAGTAAAATTGATATTAGAAATATTAGTAAAAGTAATATTGTCCTAGTGTGGCCTTTGTACTGTAAATTTTCTATTTGTTCAACCAGGAGATCGCTTATTCAATACTTTCCCGACAGAGTTTATATTTTATTTATTTTTAATTAACCATTCTAATTTATTTCTTAGTTATTATTTAATTATTGTTTTCATTTTAGAGAGGAGAGAGGGCTGGAGGAAGTGGTGATGAAGAAGGACAGAGAGATGTAGACACATAATTTAGTAGCTAAGAATAGTATCTGCCAAAGTGCTATTTTCATTTTATTTTATTTTATAATGCTAGATAAGCTTCATAACTAGCACAATAATTAAAAACTAATAATGGTTGTGGAATATTTGTTATTTTCATGATTTATTTTTTTAGAATATTTGAAGAAAAATAAAATGCCTTCATAAAATAGTGATTTGTTCTCCCTTGTACATATGAAGCAGATTTGTAAACATTGTATAATTTTACCATATTATATTATGTTAAGCGTAAGTTTACTTGTGTAAATTTAACAAGAATTTTAAACAAAAATTAAAATTTACTTAAAATATGCTCTAGCCATAAATTATTTTACTCCATTATGTAAATAACTCTAAAGAAAATAAAAACAATCCTAGCAGTATGACCATAAACTACAAATTACTGTTTCATTGTTAAGTTAGGGTATTTTAAGATTCTGGAGGGAAAAAGGGGGAAACAAAAAAATTCTTTCCATCTATTCTATTTTAAAGATTTCATGTTCATTTTAAATTATTGAATTTTTTATTTTAACAATTTACTCTTTTCTTGTAAATTTTAATTATTACATTATAAATTATGATTAAATTTCGAGATCTACATCTGTACTTGTAGAAGTGCTCTTAGTTTTAAATTAAAGTACTTGTTTGATAAATATATTAAATATGTTTGAATTTATCTTTAAAATTCACAGCTAATGATGTCGATTAAAAAACATTTACCTCAGAAGCCATTTAAACAGACAAACCCAAAGTAGTGGTATAAAAATGATAAAAAATAAATAAAGCGGAAAGGATTTAAAAGGAGGGAAAGACATTCAAAGATCTTTGAGTCCTTTGACCTCCGCAGTCCCAGTCCTCTGACATAGGGCGAGAAGTCTCCCCAAAAATGTATACTCATTGTAATTTTTTCTTTTTGTGTGATCGCTATACTCTTTTTTTCTCCTGTTCTTATTATATATATNAAATTTATAAATTCATCTGGCTAAAAATATTTTCATATTAGAATAACATGAAATTATGCAAACATGCAGGTAAAAAAATATTTTAATTATTGCATCCTTAAATATAGTTTGCTTTATTTATATTTGTCTTAGCCTTCATAAATAACTAACTAGCAAAACATTTAAGTTCATCAAAAATGAAAAAGCGTATTTTGTAGAATGATAATCTACCTCATTTGAGTTTATCAATTTTGTAAAATTTACATTAAATTAAAAACTATTTTATTTGTATACAAATCTGTTAAGAAATATTTATTTCTCTCATGAGAATCTATTAAGAAATAGATCATTTATCATTTGTTATGAGAAAAATTCTTCTGATAAAAATTTGCAATGTTCTTTTCTTAACTTAAAAAGTTAAGTTTTTTGTGATTTTTTGGTCTTCCTGTATTTTACACTCACACTAACACACACCAGTGTGAGCACGCTTCTGGAGGTGTGTGCACACACACACACCCACACAATTATAATTAAATTAATAAATTCAGCCTTTTTTGGGGCTGGGAACACAAGAACTGTTTTGTTTTTTTTGTTTTTCTGTACCACTTCATTTTTGGCATCAGATGCTAATATAGCAAAGATATATTATGCTCTCCTATCACTTTTATTACCATTTGAAATACAATATCCTTAAAAACAATTTATAACTGATATTTGTAAATGTTTACTCTTAATATTTGTTTCTATTATCATCATTAATTAATCTCTGCTAGATTCTTAAATAAAAATCTGTTATTGGAATTTAATGTTTCATCTTGAACACAAATTTTTTATAATTGAGAATTAGTTTTAGAAATAGTAAGAACCAAAGATTAGTGATCTGGAGAATATATATTAACTGGAGTGATCTGTTAATATTTATGATTTTAGAGCTACAGAACAGCAATAATCACAGTTCAAAAGCATGCAGGATTGATATCAGTCACTAGACTCTGTGGTGAATCTTACTAATTATCAAGATTTTGATTATATTAAATTATAATCATAATTATCAATCCATTAAAATGTGTACAATTCTTTCTCAATAAATCTCAATAATTTCAAATTCTGATGGATATTTGGTTTAATATCTATGTTTATAATCTGCTTCTTATTTTGATTTTCCTTAATTACTATTTGGCAATGATATAAATAAAACAATTATTTGTAAGAATATTGTGTAGATAAAAAATATATTCCTCATTCAAACAGTTTGTAAATGTTTTGTTTATTTCTTAGAGTTTTTACATTACATAATTGAATTTGATATTTATTTATTAACAACTGTATCTATATTGAGTAACTAAGTATGCACACTACTTTATTAATTTATTTATTCCTTCATTTTTTCCTATATTTTTATTTGGTGTAACTGATGGATTTAACCTATCATAATAATTTATAGGTTTGTGTAAATTTCTAATTAGTTTTATTCTTTGAACATCATTTTAATAATGTTTCTGACCTAGGGGGAAAACATTATTCAACTTTAAAAAATTAAAGAAATAAGTTTGGCAATAGTATATTAATACTCTACTCAAGTTGAAATATAATTTTCCCATTGTGACAATGATTTATTAAGAATGCAGTTAGTATGAGTTAGTATAGCGTTAGCGGTACTAGAGGAAAATCATTTATTTTCACTTGAATGTGAAGGTCTTAAATTTTATAATATGTTGTTTCCTCTAATTGGAATGCAAAAGGACTTACCTTCCTAGTTCCTGGGCTAAACTCAGACTACTGTATCTTTTTTTCTAAAAGCTGCTTCGCTTGAAATATTAAATTAGCAAAGGAAAAAAAAATTGTTGACTTGATAAAATCAACTTCACTGAAGAAAAAAATCAATGAATTCGACATTTACTTTTCTTTGTTGGATTTATTCTACTTTATAGTGAATTTGGTTTACTGAAGTGCTGCCATTCATAAAATATAATCCATATAAAATTGTTAATACAAATAAATTTGTTCTATATATATTTATATATTGCTATCAAACAATTTGTACCTGAACATGAATTATTGTATACGTTATTTTTGTTTAATAAAAAGAGTATTTACTTAATACTTAGTGTATATTGTTAATTGTTTCGTATTTTAATAATTTCTTCCATTTCTATTTGCATTCCATTATGAATTACCCTTTATATTGTTAGTCAGAAATATTTATTTTCCTCATGATTTTGTTATTAGTAAGCTGAGAATCAGTACATAAATAAAATCAAGCTAAAATAAATTATTCTATTCAAAGGCTTAAATTTATATTATTCAAAAAGAATATTTATTTTTACTACAGTCAAACTCACTAAAATCATCCTTGCCTATTGATAACCCCTTTTAATGAACATTTTGGTTGTACCAGTCTGAAGTAGGTATAAAACCACACTGTTCAGACATATTACTTTTTCACCCCCCAGGAAACCTTTGAATCCTTGAAAGTTGATATCAATCAACTGGTTGTTCACTGGCCCACTCATATTTTTGTTCGAGAAAAATATGTTGGGGAATTTTTAAGTTCTTATTCTTTTTAGAACATATATAAAACTATATTACCTTTATCATAGCTTTGAAATTGAAAAATAATGAAATGAAATTGAAATTTGTAATTGAAAAATATTCTATAAATTTTCTGGCCATTTAACTACTTATATTAGGAAGACTATACCCTATCAGATTTAGTCTCTTTTCTAATGTTGAGTGGATAATATAACTGGTTCTTTGCTTGTCTAATAATACCTACTTTGTTGTTTCTATCTGTAATTATGTTTATTTTTGTTTAAACCTAAAATCCTAAAAGAAAACAAGTTAATAAAATGGCTTTAGTGTTCTTTTTGACTGTTTTTGCATGGTTAAATTTTGCCTCTTAAGTTTTCTAATGAGGCTATACAAAATGAGAGAATATATTACTGAATCTTTTTTAAATTAGATAATATTTTGTTTTCATGTGAAGATTTTGTAGGATTGAAAAATTTGAAGATGCTTTTTAAATAAAGGATAAATTTTCTCTTGGCATGATGCAGAGCAGAATGCTATTTACTTACATTTCTTTACAATAGCCAACCTTCAAAATTTATAAATTCATCTGGCTAAAAATATTTTCATATTAGAATAACATGAAATTATGCAAACATGCAGGTAAAAAAATATTTTAATTATTGCATCCTTAAATATAGTTTGCTTTATTTATATTTGTCTTAGCCTTCATAAATAACTAACTAGCAAAACATTTAAGTTCATCAAAAATGAAAAAGCGTATTTTGTAGAATGATAATCTACCTCATTTGAGTTTATCAATTTTGTAAAATTTACATTAAATTAAAAACTATTTTATTTGTATACAAATCTGTTAAGAAATATTTATTTCTCTCATGAGAATCTATTAAGAAATAGATCATTTATCATTTGTTATGAGAAAAATTCTTCTGATAAAAATTTGCAATGTTCTTTTCTTAACTTAAAAAGTTAAGTTTTTTGTGATTTTTTGGTCTTCCTGTATTTTACACTCACACTAACACACACCAGTGTGAGCACGCTTCTGGAGGTGTGTGCACACACACACACCCACACAATTATAATTAAATTAATAAATTCAGCCTTTTTTGGGGCTGGGAACACAAGAACTGTTTTGTTTTTTTTGTTTTTCTGTACCACTTCATTTTTGGCATCAGAGTATTTGCTTATTTCAAAGAATAATGCCTGAGGAAGCTGGTTAGAATTCTCTATAAATTCATCCTACCTTATCTGTGTAAAAGAAAAATATGTCACTGGAAACTAAAATAATTTTTAAATTACTTTTTATGTTAAATTTAAATGGGAACCCAAGAATTTGAAGCCCTATTCTCTTCTATTTAAAACCAACTAGATACACTTTTGTTTTCCCTTTAACTGTTAAACTCCACTAAAACTTTATCCTCTGTCTATGGGTGCTTTTTTGTATTCTATTTTTATATTTATAATTTCAATAAAGACCCTTGATGGATTATCCAATTCATCGTAACATTTATTTTTAGGCAGAAAATGGACATACTGGTCTCTGTACCTTGGCTAAACCAAGTAATATTTGAACTTTCTTGAATTATAATTTCTTCCATTAGTGGTATTGACTTTTATGAACTCATCTAATATTTCTCTATAAATAAGCTGATTATCAGTATTTATCGTGAATTCTTTTGAGCAAGAAACATAACATTGATTTAGATTTTCTATTTATCTTTGCTAATTTGATTGGTTTGCTTGCTTTCATGTGGAATTTATTTTCTATGCATATTTGTTAATTTTTTAAGCGTATTTTGACAAAAATAATATCTACAGTAAAAAAAAACAACGTAATTATTATGAAACATTATTAGTCCACTAGTGACAAAATGTTAACAAAATTCTATAATATTAATTGTTTTTCTATTTCCTATCATGAATTTAATCTTTTCATATTTTTTTCATGGACTTGTCTTATGATCAAGTATTTTGTCTTCTCTTTATTAACACTAGCAAATTTAGCATTAAAAGCTTACTAAAGCCAATAGAATCTGCTTTTCATATTGGAAACCAGCTAACCCTACCTTCTTGTTCCCAAAGGAGGTAGATTTAATCATCTAAATGATGATAATGTATTAGTATTTATTAATATTTCTAACTTTTTAATGTATTTAAACTAAAATAACATAATGATTTTTCCAAATTTACTTTGTTTATGTTTTCCAAACATTTATGCTCAAATATATCAATTAAACGTTTTGAAATTCAGTTTTCATACCATTTTAAGGGAAAAAATGGCAAATGTATTTTTATTGCAAACTTTTCATTTACTCAACACTAATAAAAATGTCTTTCACATTGAGAATAGAAGTTTGTTCTTTATTTCCAAAGTTTTAAATGTTCATTTCAATATCTCTTGCAAGGGTGGAGATAATATTTTAGTAATAGATTTTAATTGTTAAAATTTAATTAAATAAAATTACAATGATTGTGTTGTTGAAATTTTATAAGTACACTCACACAGATATATTTATGTACATAAAATCAATGCTCAATTTGGACTAATAAGTCTTGCATTTCTTATGAGACCAACCATTTGACTGTCACTATTTTGAGCCCTGTTTCTGCAGTTAAATTATTTTTAATGGTTGAATAAGCTTTTATTTTATTTTATTTAATACTTAATTGATACCACCTACTGTGTATAATGAAATATATTATCTACTTAATTACTTAGATTATTTATTTTCCTTTTATAAGTTAAGTGTATTAATATAAGAAGTATCTCACAGAAAAGATACTTCGTGGGAAATACGCATGATTAATTTTAAGCCTGTTTTCCTAAGCCATCTTTTTTTACTTCAGTGTGTATTTGTTACAGGTGTTTTATTGCTCTAGTCAATATCTTTACTTAAAATGTCTTGTATATAATATTTGAAAAGCAAATGCAGATATTTTTCATTCATTATGATTTTTCACTGTTAATTATGATATAATAATATATTCAGAAAACTTAGTTATAAATAAATCAGTTTGAAGTTTCTTGATTCAGTTATTAATTTTTGGCTACTTACACACAATATGTACTAATGCTTATGTACACATGGGGACACAAGTACACAGAAACATAAATTTCTAAGCCTTGTGGTTTCAGTCGAAGTTGCCCTTTTATTGACCTTGAAGTATCTTTTCAATGTTCACTTGAAATAACATAAAGTTTAAAGAAAACTGTTAATTGTGATTCTTTATTGTTGTTATCAATATTGTTGCTTGTTTCATATATATGTTAAGTTTATAGCTTTATGTATATTTATATTTGTTATGTATTGTTTAACAGAAGTAAAAATAATTTTATAACTGGAAATAATTGATTAATTTTGAGAATATTAGTAAATTTTCCTGAAGGAAATGAATATCTGCTAAAATTAAGAGCTTACTTAATGCCATAGATTTTAAGCATAAGTATTAGGATACAGGTATCTGGTATCCTCCATTTTGATCTTTAATGATTGAAGCGGATATCGTAAAAAAAAAAAATTATTGTGTGTGTTAAAATCACAATATATAATCTGCCCCCTTCTCCCCCCCCTCCCCCAAAAAAACCCTTTTTTTCTTTTATTGCATATTTATTTATTTTTATGTTATTTTAATCAAATAGACTGAATAATTCTTGGGTACAAGCTGTACTTATATGGAGTATCTACCAAATTTATCACAGTTAGAAATTTTTACAATATCTTCAGTTTTATATATTCTAATTAAAAATATTGGATTTAAATAATGTCTAAAATGACAAAAGAGATGACCAAAAAGCCAAATATGGCTTTTGATAAAAATGAACCAATTTTTGGTGTCACTTATTTTGGACCTTATTGTTTTTTGAGTTGCTCAAAACCAGCTACAACTTCTTTGAGGTGAACTAATTTTCAAGAATATATATTTAATTGCTCATAAACATCATTGCCCAGAAATTATTTTCTTATTATTATTAATCTTGAATTTCTTATTTCTTCCTTTCTACAATAGATTAGGTTCTTCATCCTCATTGGACTCCGTTAAATTTATAATTTTTTTTTTATTACTGTTCATCTGCATGTCTGAAAACAGTAAGTTCTGCATGTCTCAGAACATAAAAAGGTTCACTTTCAAATGAGAATTCACTTTCTTCTTTTTTTTATTCCTATGAAAACTTGCCAATCTACTGATTCAGTCTTCTTTGACAGCTATCACTATAACTTTCTAATACCATCAAAAAATTTTTCTGTTGTCAGTGGTGTGAACCTTATTTTGACATGCAGTCAAAAATTTAATTCCCAATATATTCACCTTTCTTCTTTATAAGAATTTGTTTAGTTTGGTTCTGATTCTTTGACTAATTCCGAGTTCTTGATGACTTCTTCCTAACATCTTTTACTCAGACCTGCAACTACAGTATGGTCCATGCTTTTTCCGCTAATGGTCAATTATTTTTTATTCTGAAATAGCAATTAGTTCAAAAATATAAATCACCATGTTTTAAATCACCAAAAGATCCTTTAACTATGCTAGTAGGATGAGTTTATAGATTAATACCCTTACTAATAACTTTTGGTACTCCACTATAATCCATTTATAAAATATTAATGTTTTCTTGTGGGATTAATCATTGGTGGATGACAAAATACAACAAACACAATACCAGTTAGACTCGCTCATTGGGCCACAGAAATCTTAAGTATTACTTCATGTTTCATATTTTTGGGGATCATACCCTAGATTGTTTCTCCTTAATATAATATTCAGAATTCAATTTGATTATCACTGTTATATATGCTTATTGACATATTGAAGGCAAAATTTATTTTCTCAGAAAATGTATTTTACAAACTCTATGTGACAAGACTGTTGCTTTGGATCCCGATGACATATTCTTCAGTAATCCAGGAAGCATTACTGCTCCTAGAAACTGGTCATTCAAACTAGCATTAATAATTTCTAATTTTTTTAACAGTGATAGGACTTCATTTAGGTAGTCTTTCTTAGATAAAAAAGTATTTAATTGAACCCTCATATTTTCTGCATAATATTCACTCTTATTTTGCAACATGTCTTGGGCTTTTTTATTTTATTTTTGTACAACATTTACAAATGGTAAAGTGATTTAACTACCATAAGATGCATTTTTGACTTTGGTAGTTCTTTTATTTTCCTTCCACCATGGGACAGATTTTCTACTGTCAAAAACAATGCAATTAACTTTTATTTAAGTTCAAATGGAGAGTTTTTGACCGTAGAGATTATTACTAAAGAATTTTTGGAGTTCGGTCAAGGTTGGGCAACCTTGACTGAACTCCAACAAAAGTTCTCTAGTAGCAATTAATTTTGTTTCCTGACTGTAATTCAAAGTCCCAGTCATTCTTTTCAATATCTGCTTACTTGGATTTTTTTGGTGAAAAAAATAGGGAATTAAAACAGATTTAGGCTTAAATTTATAAGCATGAGAATTAATCTCAGTAAGGTGTTAACTATTTTTTAAGATAATACTATTTAGATATTTAAAAATGTACCTGTTACATTTACAATAAATAAATTCAATCTAAGGAGGTATCTTCCATTATAAGTCAATGCATCTAAGCTAAAAATCTATACATTTTTCTATATTTCTTATTTAATAAAATATTATTAATATTATTTTCATGTGTATTACATTACAATTGATTATGGGTTACTAAAATGTCCGTCCAATCCTCAGCTCTGTAGATTGTTTATATTAATTTATGATGGTTTTTTAAAAGTATTTATAATGCTCTCTTATTCCATCCATTTAAGCAGCAAAATAGCTGTTGTATCATCTTATAATTTTCTTCACATAAGACTTGCCATTATTCCATGTATTTGATTTATTTGCTTTTTTAATATGTTTGCTAATTATCACTAGTTTTGAGATGAATTTCACATTCTATTCATTTATAAAAGAATTCTGGTTTTTCTACAATTTTTCTTCTGATATATTAAAACCCTTTCATCATTAAGGACAATAAAGTAAGAAAATAACAAACTAATTAAAAAGGGCTAATTGGCAAGGTTTGAACAAATTTAATTTTTTTCATTTACCTGAGTTTTAAGTCAAATCAAGTGTAATAATTCTATTTATTTTTATTTAGGTTCAAATTTTTTTGTTTATTTTCTTTAATTTTGCAGAAGTTACTTAGAGTGAATCTGTAATGTAGAAAATTATGATAGTGTCCTTTTTTTAGAAGTTATACATTTTAAGTACTACAAATATTAGATTTATAAGCATAGACAACTGCAAAAAAATTATTTTTCAATAAACTCCCTATTTCCCCCCAATGTCATGTTTGGCTTCACTAATTGATAAAGGCATTGAAGTTTTAAGAATATCCAACCTTTTTTTTTTTTTTTTTTTTTTTTTTTGCTGGGTTAGCCTCCCTTGCAACCACTAAGGGTCATTGAAGGGAGGGGCTATCTACAGGTTGCCACCCCATTCTAAACACCCATGGCTTAGGACAAGCTTCTATATTATAAATAAAAGATTGACCTGGGCGGGATTTGAACCCGCGGCGTCAGGATTGCGAGACCCGTACGGATCCCCTGAGCTAGCCTGGCGCCCCATTAATATCCAACCTTAAAATTAATTAATTTTTCTTGACCATGACCTTTCTATGCTTTTAAAATATTTAGTAATTTAGTGTGACTCATAGCTAAGATTTGGTAAACTTTAGCTAGATACTCTCCCCAGCTGCCACTTTTAATTATTTATTCAGTTATTAATTTTGGATTCCTTGAAATTCTCTTTCAAGCAGAAAAGAAAAAAAATTGACTTGAAACTTTATGAATTATGTTGCATTATGAAAATGTTTAATAACTGTTAATAATAAAATTTCATAGAAATATTTTTATATTTCTTTATTTGATTATGTGTACACTATACATTTGTTATTTCTTATATTAATTGTTTATTGTAATCTTTAAATCAGTGAATAATAAATTAAATTTGTAAATGAATGTGAAATATATTAATGTTAATACTGAAAATTCTAAATCCCAAATAACTGAGTATAGTATATATAAATGTTATTGGTGTTAATAATTAGAGTAGAAAATGCTGAAAGTGACCTTAGAGCTGAGTTGTTTGCTTCCCTCAGAGCTCTTGTATCTTCCAGTGAGTAGTTCTCAGCTTAGAATCATAAATGTAGTATTTTACTTAATATAATTTTGAATTACAAGTAGGTCAATCATGCCATTATTGTAGATCAAATAATTATATTGAAAGATATGATGAAAGTCTAAATAATTTCAATTGTTGCAATTTTACAATTAATTTATTNCTTATTTATTTTATTATTAATAATTATCATTTGTAATGAATTTCCTACTTTAAGAATTATTTTGTTTTTAAAGTTTCTTGAAACACTTTATTGGAGAGATGTTTTCTTAAATGCTCTTATACCCCTCAATATTATAGCAGTTAGTTTTGGGTTTTCACAAATAAAGACTTATTTTCTAAAGTGTCTTAAAGGGACAGGAAAATATTATTCTAATTGATAATCAAATCACTAAGTTTGGAGGATTTTTTCTGGGACTAACACTACAACAATAATAGCTCTTTTTGCAAACCTTTAAGATAAATTTCATTTTTAAAGAAGGAAATTCAATGAATGTAATTGGGGGCATGATTTACAAATCTATCTATAAATATTCATTTTTTATAAAATGAAAACGAAGTTTTATTTTATTAGTCATGCTCTCAATTTGACTAAATATTTGTTTAAAAATCATCTAATGGGACTCACTTTTTAATTTCTTTAACTACAAATTGTTAGAACTAAGTGATTTTTTATGAAATTATTTACAATTTTTTTTAGCCCTATCTTTTAATAAATGTTTTCTGTATTTCTGATACACTAGTTCTTGATGGGTTGTACTACACTTTTCAATAAAAAACCAATGTGGATGCTGTGCGCTTTTTGACAGATAATTAAATTTTTGATTGCTGAGTAAACACAAGTATGTTCAATAAATTATTTTAATTGTATTGTTGACTTCTCTCCCATTGAAAATTCCTTTCCTTTGGCAAGATTTGCTCTTATAATTATTATTGCTCTTGAGCAATAAACCAATTATTGAATTATTAGTACTATTATTCATGAAGAATAATCCTAATTAGTTGCACCAGTTATTTTTCTAGCAACACTTGGCTTGTTCTTGCCTTTAAAAAAAGTGGATGGATATTCAATATCTGCAATGACACATCCAACATTCTCTTTATCTGCTCGTTCTCAATATCAAGCAAATTTATTTAATAATTGGGCAAATTTGAATTAATGAGATTAAAATGTTTTCAGCATTTCATGGGAATAATATTGTACAATTTCAATGGTATTTATTCTTTTTTTTTTTTTTTTTTTTTTGTCTACCCTGATAATTTCAATAACTGTCGAATGGATTCAATGCAAATTTTTTAATTTATTTATCTAAAAAAAATTTTAGAACTTATCTTGTTGCCCTCTTAATAGAAAATTACAGGTTTAAAATCCTGCCATAGATCCTTTTAAAGCAGTGGGATTTTTGGTCACCTTATAGAAGGGCTCCTTTTTATCTGTCATTGTGAACGGTCATCAGGGGCAACTTCACCTTCAGGATCTATGTCTTGAATCTCGGAGTTATCCAAATACAATAGTCTAGTTAAATAAAGGTAAAAGTATTCTAGATCTCAGTTTGTCAACTAGCAATTCCCAAATCTTTCCTTGTAATCAGAATTTTAGGAGAGATTTCATCCGAAAATAGAGAGTACTCTTACAAACACTGCTTTTAACATTACTGCCAACATCCATTTATCCTCTAACCTTGGATGTTCTAATTATGTTTTTCCATTTTATTTCATTGCACATTAACTACTGAAAATAAAATATACACTTCCATCTTTTGGTAATTTCATTTCTTAAAATTTACACTTCAAATTATCTTTACTCTATTTCTGTTTCCGAACTATAATTCGGTACAATAGAGCTTAAATACTACTTATAAGCCGAGATTCACTATTGGTTGATATTGAGTCCCCAAAGATGGCCGACCATCACTCTCAGTTGGGTTGAATTAATATTTAGTGTTTTTATTGGATTTAAATACACAATCTGAAATTTCCTAATTTCAGCTCAAAAATTGTAATCCTTTTTACCATAGATTAGCACAGGGCTTAATGTATTTTAATTTTCATTAATATTTTAAGAACACTGCCTTGTCATTTCTAAAACTCAAGTTGCTCATACTACTTATTTTAATTTTATAAATATTATTTTTTTGTGGTATTTAATCCCATGTAAATT
>KZ809327.1:55189-68030 GCA_000696205.2 Oncopeltus fasciatus | reverse complement strand
TATTCTGTTCCCTTAACTACTTATTTTACTTTAAAAAGAAAACAACTGACTATTGAACTGATTTTAGAGCTAAGAAAAAATTCAAAAGAAGATGGATTTATTTCAGTAAAAGTATAAAATTGTATAAAGATAATTATAATGAAAAAATAATTTAATACACATGTACATTAATACCTTCATTCTTTACTCAGAAAATAATGTTACACTTAGGTATCATACCTAATAGATTTTATTTGTGAACCTTAATGGAGATTTCGGTTTCAAGAAAATAAATAGTTACAATTTATTAAATAATAAAAAATAAAATACAACACTGCATTAAAATTCTACTGAGTTTACTGACTTTCTCAAAACATTTGAAAGAATGCAAAAAAAAAAGTATTAATTCAGTTCATTTTAGATTTCTAAGTTACATTCATAATAAAAAAACAAAATACAAATTATTAATATAGTTCATTGCAGGGAAATACTTTAAAACAAAGCCTCTGACAAAAAAAAAATTCAATAATCACAGAAAATAAAAAATATTTAACATTGGGTAGAGGATACTTCTGTCTCTGAAAGATGAGCAGGCAGTGTTTTTGATACTCATTGACAGTAACTTTAAGCATAATGAAGAGGCAAAACCTACTTTATCTTTTCTGAGCCGGCAGTCGACAGTAAACTAGCATGTATATAATGAACATCTCTTCTAACTGAAAAAGTTTCTATTTAAAGTTATGTATACATCAAGACTAAACCTAGACAATTTTCAACAAAGATGTTCAGCATTTTAAAAAAATATAAAAATCTATTTAAACAGGAACTGCATAAACTAAGCAACCTCCTATGAATCATATTTATTTAATATTTATGCTTAATATTTAAATATTTAGGTAGACACAACATAATGTTATGTTATATGTTAATGTTCTAGACTTTCTGAATAATTAAGTCTATAATAAAAAATTTACTTCGATGGTAAGTGACAAGATTCGTTAAGCTAACAAAATTATTTTTATGTCAAAATCATTCTTTCCAACTTCCATGTCATTGTTATGAAATTGTTTATTTTCCTTTGTTTTTATAAGAAACCATTTTAGTACAGTTTTAAGTTTGACCCCCACAAATAATGCTGAAATTTATGCTGGTGGAAAAAAATATTTTTGAATAATTATTTAAATGTTCAATGTCATGTTTTGTTCCACATAAATAGAAATTAAGTCTGAAATAATGTTAAACAGATTGTAACCAAAATTTTGGTTTCAGGTAAACCTTACTCCTAATCTAAAAATGTTTGGTTAATACACCATAATTTACAATAAAAATTTCAATGACACATACTGAGTTATGCTGAACTTTATTTGTTCTGTAAAATGCAAATTGTGGCTTAGGCAATCAAAGAAAAATATTCAATCATAAATTGGGTTTAATTTTACACCCCACTCCCAATGATTCAATTATGCATTAGGTCAGAAAACATTAATTTTATCAAGAAAAAAGTATACTGATTTTCATAGCACAAACTGAAAAGGTTTAGTATAAAATAGTATAATAACTGTTGTATAGAAAATACTTCTTTTTTGTTTTCAGCTAAACCCCATTAATAAATTAGTAGAGAATTTGTTGGGATTCGGTCAAGGTTGATCTAAAAAAATACACTTTAAAGGAATGTATTTTTTATTATCTGCCAAAGTTTCAGCTTAAATTGTAAGTCATCTTCAGGGCTATCTTGAAGGCGAGAGGGGATGTGTTGTCAATTGTATCAAATCTTCAGGACTTACATTTCTTTAAAGTGTATTTTTTGGATCAACCTTGACTGAACCCCAACAAATTTTCTACTAATAATCTCCACAGTCAAATACTCTGTATTTGTACCCCATTAATGTCCTTTTTGCTGGTTAATGAACTCAGGTTTTTCTTTTGTATTTAAACATAGCAAGTCTAGTTTCACAGGCAAACCAAAACCTGGCTGCTAGATCATTTACACAAATGCACCCACACTCAAATATATATATACATACATAAATTCAAACTGGCTATCATTTGTGGTATCTACTAAGTGGGAAATATCAAATTGATTTTCATATATTCTGTCATTAGAAGAACCGCAAAGCTTCCTTCAGATGCTAAAAGCTCAATTTTTCTCAAGGAATAACTGGTGACAAGAAATTTAATATTTATTGATTTAATTTAATTTATCTTTTCTTTTTATTAGTAAATTTGTTTGAGAGTTAATAATATATGAATGGAGTGGGCAAAATAAGGCTGGGTAGAAGACCTGCATTACTCTACTCAAGATTCCCATTAGGATATAGAGCTGCTCAAGGATTCAGCATCATAATTAAAGAAGAATTCTAAATCAGTCAAAGAACTGGGAGCAACTAAGCTCATACTTAATTGGGGCTAATAAATATCTGTAGATAAGTAAATTGTATGCAATCTACTAGATTTGATGATTAAATAGGTTTGACAATATACTATATTTAATACTCTGTTTTGCCCAAGAATCACGGCTATGTATCCTTTGAAAATTTTCAACAGCCGTTTTAGGCCCAAAAGGTAATCTGTTAACTTTGTAAGTACCCTTATGCGTTTAGCATAGCCAAAATACCCTGTGCAGAAGCACAGCTTATTTTTGCTATGCTAAAATAAGCTGTGCTTCTGCATTCAGCTGGATGATTATAGGTTTTCAACAAATCCAGTTTACTATACAGCTCACCTCCCTGGAGAACTTCCCCACAAAGGAGGAAATTTATGCCCCCACATATAATGTAAATACCCTGGGTAAGGAAAACTTTATTGTGATATGGAAGAGAGGTTGATAAAACAAGAATAGGAATATTTTAACTATAGGAAACTCAAAGCAATGACCACATTAGAGTGATGGAACTTTACTGGATGAGACTAACAGGAATACAGTGAACGACATTTTACCTACTTTTTGGACTCCTTTAAAAGCCATTTCATAAATAGCCTAACCAGCTGTATAAAGAAATACTTCAGCATTATTGGCTATTTTAAACATAGCAGGAAAATCAGGCAGTGTGAATGCTGATTTTAAGATTAAAAATTTATAATGACCCTGCTGTAAAGAAGCACTTGCAGCATATAGAAGGGTTGAGTTGAAAACATAGCAAAATCTATACAAGAGATTTTCAATATGAATAGAATTGGAGGCAAGCGAAGATGACATATGGAAGTAAACCAATAATAGCATCCTAGGGCCGATTTCCCTGGTATAAGCTATTCTATATGAAGAAGAGATTAGAAAAATGGGAAGAGACCTGAAGCTAAGTTGAAAGCTGGATCATCACAGTGGCAGAAGAAAGGAGTCCTGGTGGCTGAGATAGGAGTCATGGCAATTATTTAGGAGTCAAGTTTCTTTGTAGAATTGAAGAGAAGGCAAGGATAATATCTGCATCACGTTTTTGCTTTGTATGAAAAGCATATAAAAAAAGAAAGATTTAAGAATGTAACTGGAAGAATTGAATAAACTCATCTCTTCCTCTTTCTAGATCAAACCCTAATGAGGAGATTTCGCCTCATTGTCCTTTTTGGCTAATAAGATCAAATTAGTCCTAACTCTTTACTTGTAATAAATAGAAAATTTGGTTTCTATATTTTAAAAATAAAAGGGCCTGTTCAACAATCTATTACATTAATAAATAGCTTTTCTAATACATAAACTAAAAACATTTCCTGTTTCATAAAAATAGACAAAATATGATTTTATGAATAGCTTTTTTTTTACTAGCCATAAGAAAAATAAAAAAGAACAATGAGGAGAATAGGTAAGATCACAAAGATTGACTCTAGGTCGACCAGTAATGAAAAATATGGAGTCAACAACTCCCCTAATTATATTTTAAATATTTTCCTAAATAGACATTTTCTTAAATATTTCTTTCTATTCTTTATCTGACCTTTAGGGTATCTTTTCAAGGAAATTCCTCATTTGCAAGTCTAAATACAATAAATGGATACAAAATCTAACCAATTTAAAAGAACTTTCGGTAAAAGAATGATCTTTTTTTTTTTCAAGAAATTTGGAGGAATACAAGAAAATTGTATTTTACATCTATTATGTTTTATACATTGTTTTCTCAACTCCATAATAATGAATTTTCAATTTGGTGTTATAAAACACTACCCATCCCTGATTTCAACCATTAACTATCTTCTCTAACAGCTTGCATGGGGAAGCTAAAATGCAAATGTTTATCTATTTTAAAAAGAGGAGTGCAAACAAAACTCTTGATTACATTCTTAAATGGGTTTAATAACTTAGTTTCCTTTCTTTGAAATTATTTTTCTGTAAGAATATAGAAAAATGTTAGAGAACTGTATTTTGCATTTATTTTGTATTTAAAATTTTTTTTTGTACTTTCAGAATTCTGGTCTTTCAGGATCCCTTTTTTAATAAACACGATTGGTGGTCCCATGATTAAGAGTGAACACTTCTTATTTAGAGACAAACAAAAATTCATTTTTATTGGGATCCCTTTTGGGAAAAAAAACAACATATCAACCATGAAAACATTGTGGGTAAGATATTTAAGGCTTTGTTCTGAATTATCATGAATTTGAATATCATTTTCAATTCTAAATCTCTTTGTAAAATGATATTCTACAACTTAAAAGGTAAAGTACAAGGCAAAAGACGTACCTTAATATCAGTAGAGAATTTCTTGGGTTTCGGTCAAGGTTGGTCAAAAAAAAAAATTCAATTTAAAAAATGTATTTTTTATCATCTGTCAATGTTTGGCATATATTATAAGCCATCTTCAGGGCTATTGGAATATAATGTCACAAGAAAACAAAAAAACTATATGATTTACATTATTATTACATAAAATTTATGTAATTAAAAGTAATGTGAAGTCAAATGCTGAGGAAAAAACAATAACAGAATGTGTAGAAAGTTCACCCATGAGTGAAAATGTTTGCGACTAAAGGTTTGAAAACCAGGAAAACAAGTGAAGGGTGGGAGGTGTGAGGCGGTAGGTACAAAGGGAGAGGGGCCTGCATCAAAGGGGGCAATACTATGAAAATCGGTGAGAATTGTTTAGTATAAGCAGCCTAAGGAACTAGGAGACAAGTTAGACTGGTTGATTTAGGAGGAGGGCTAATAGTTGTTCAGAATGTTGAAAATGTTTGAATAAGTTGAAGAAATGTATAGAATTGTCAGTTCTGTGGTTAACTAGATTGTGCTGCAATGTGTACCATTTCAAATAATAGGCATTTGAGTTCATAGGGTTCAGTGGAAGCATCGGCAGACAATAAAAAATACATTTTTTAAATTGTATTTTTTTGGATCAACCTTGACCGAACCCTAACAAATTCTCTACTAATAATCTCTACAATCAAAAACTCTCCATTTATACCTCCACATAAAAATATAGCTTTATTATCCCCCTTGAGGCACTTTTTTTTTGTTGTCTTTGTAAAACTGCTGATAATATACAACCATACTCATATTTTAAAACTATCATAATCTATATATCTGTTGATAATAAAAATTTAAAAATTGAAGCTAATTAAACATAACAGTAACTAAGTGGTATAGGTACCAGGCTAGCATGGTATTAACTCAAAATAAAGTTATAATTTTAAAATATTAAAATTATCACATTTGCTTAAAGATAACAAAATTTCTCTTTAAATAGCTGATTAGGAATAAAATAAAACTATGAAACACTTTATGAAAAACTAGCCATGCAACACAATAATGCTATTAAAAAATATTTTTTTAAGCCAATTAAAAAAGTTCAAACACAAAAAATATAAAAATATTAAATTCTTAAGAACATAATAACAATTAGGCCAGAAAGCACAACCAACTCCATTTTTTTCCTACATTATTTTAACATATTATGTTGTACTCTCTACTTTCCAGGTTTGATATGGATTCATATTCCAATTTATAATCTGAAAAGAAAGAAAAAAAATTTTAAATAAAAGAAAACTAATAGAAATAATAAACAATTACAAAATAAATAAATTAAAAAAAGACCTTAAGAAAAAGCTGAACATTTTAAAAATTACTCATAGAATAATATATTAGATTTAAAATCTTTTAAAGTCTAGAATTAGCTTGAGCACCTTACATTTTACCCTCATTGTTCTTTTTTGCTTCTAAGATACAATTAGACTTTTTTTTGTATATTTTTCAAGGAATGTAAGAAATCTGCTTCTTTCACATAGCTGCTGCTATTATCTTTTTTATTTTTCTAAAAACAATGGCTTTTAAATTTAAAAAAATAAGAACTTTAAAAAAAAACTGATGAAAAATAATATTCAATCTACTACAGAAATAAAATTTAAAGATGCAGTGACAGAATTTTTGAGAAAATCAAGGTATATAACCACACAGGATTAATAAATGACGAAGACACATAGCAATAAAAAGTACCTAAATATACTAAAGAAATATGAGAACTTCATTGATTCTTACTATAATGATTACTATTAACGATACAGAANNNNTTATAAATATATATAAATTGTTGTATTAATTAAAATATAAATACAACAACCTATAATATAAAAAAAGAATAGATTTTCTTAAGATGTTATTAACAAAGTAATACTATAATGTTCAGGCTCAAAAAATAATGCATCCGTATAACATAAATTAGCACCATTTAACAATATAGAAAGGTCAACACTATACCAGTATATCAAACAGACCCTAAATGGCTCTGAAAGAAGCAAACCCACTATAGAGAAGGCATTTTTAGCACAATTAGGGATTGCTTTTTTTCTAAAAGAAATTTAGTTTTTAATTTAACACGAAGACAGATAGTATAACTTGTTAAATGAAAAACATGTAATTATTTGACAGATAGACAAATATAACAAATAGTATCCTTCCAAAAGGCAATTTTGTTGTTGGCCAGAATAACCACTTAATTACCTAAGGTATTTGATTTTATTAAATTAAGTACGCCTTATAATAATATAGTAAATATTTAATTGACACTCACCATTTATTTGTTGACAATTTGGAAATTCTTAGCCCCATTTACTGATATAGGTGCAGCAGCAAAAAGTATCCCCACTGCCTATTTAGTGAAGACATCAACTAGAACTACCTCACAATTTTGATTATACATGTGTAATTATATAGACATGAAAATTGGAAATAATAATTAAATTGCTATAACCCCTTGCTATAAGCAACAAAAACTGAAACATTAAATGAAATTCTTTATTACTTGTCGTATCTTAAAAAAGTATTAAAAGAAAAACACAAGGCTATAAAAAAGAAAAAAAAACCTACTGAAACAATGTTTCAACATTTTGAAGTATATATGAAATACAAATAAGAAAACTAGTACACTGACAAAAAGGGAAAGATAAAAGTCCATCACACAGGAGCAGCGTAATGTAATAGATTTTCCTCTTATTAAAGATGGACCTAAATAAGAGTTAATGACAAAATGTATCCTAAAAAAAAAGCAGAGGACAATGGACATATAAGATAAGACCACTAAGATCTGCTCTAAACTGACTGGGAATAAAGAGCTCAGCCATCATAATTATGTTCGTAAATCTCTTCATTAACAAGCATTTTCTGTAAAAATGTTAGAAAACATAAAAGCTAAAAAATACATTTTACTTTATTATATTTGATCAACTTTTACTTAAGTGAAATAACAATGATGATATTACAATAATAAATTTTTGTCTCCTCTCTTATACGCCCCCCCCCCCTTCCTTCTCTGATTTTAACCAAAAATGAATTTTTTCAGGGGTTTGAAATGATTAGCCTAAACAAACTATATAAAAAAAATATACAATTACATTTTACACCTATAATTTATGACCTTACAAGTTATTAGTTATTCGTATCTCTAACAGTAACAAAGATTGGTCATTCTCTAAAGCTTTTCCCCTCTCCTGATACTTTACTTGGTCTTTTTATTATAAAAATTGAGAACCCTAGGGTGAGTAGACACAACATATATACAGATGTATATATACTCGCATAAATGAGCCTTCATTTTAGCTTGAATGAAGCTCTATTGAGATTATCACAACATGAATAACTTGTTTTCCTTACAAAAAATCTGCTAAAATTATAATTAAATTAAACCATTTTAAAGGTTCCGAAGTGAATGATTGGAACAAGGAATATATTTAATATATCTTTCCTACCTTGAATGAATATTTTTTACAAAGTTGGGCTTTTTTTTTTTGAGAAAAAGTAAAGTAGAAGACTGATTTTGGGAAAGAATTTGATTTCTTATGTCTAGCTTTGATAATGAGTCCCTTGATTCTAAAAACTTTCAGCTTTTCAGAAAAGTATATACTAATATTGGGAAGAACAACTTATGTATCTCATTGTTATAAATTGAAAATTTTATAAGTAAATTTTGGTAAAAACTGGTTAAATAACAAGCACATTGAAAAAGAAGCTTTGCTCCTAAGTAAAATTTAGCAAAAAATGCAGGTAATACAGAAACTTAATGGTTTTAATTTAAACAAGTGTTCAGAACACTGACACTGTTTGAAGTGTCAAACACAAATTGCTCAAATAATTCAAATTGGTCCCAATTGATAATCCCAATCAATAAAATTTGCCATAATCTTCTCGAGGGCCACCAATTAAATTGAAATCAACTAAAGTAATTAAAATCGATTAATAAACTATCACTTTTTCTATAAGTTATAAGATTTTTGAAGTTTTGACAAGGCTTACAGGCAGGAGCTGCATAAACTAAGTGAATTCCTCATAATTGTAGTAGAATTAAAAAAAGACCTTAAGAAAAAGCTGAACATTTTAAAAATTACTCATAGAATAATATATTAGATTTAAAATCTTTTAAAGTCTAGAATTAGCTTGAGCACCTTACATTTTACCCTCATTGTTCTTTTTTGCTTCTAAGATACAATTAGACTTTTTTTTGTATATTTTTCAAGGAATGTAAGAAATCTGCTTCTTTCACATAGCTGCTGCTATTATCTTTTTTATTTTTCTAAAAACAATGGCTTTTAAATTTAAAAAAATAAGAACTTTAAAAAAAACTGATGAAAAATAATATTCAATCTACTACAGAAATAAAATTTAAAGATGCAGTGACAGAATTTTTGAGAAAATCAAGGTATATAACCACACAGGATTAATAAATGACGAAGACACATAGCAATAAAAAGTACCTAAATATACTAAAGAAATATGAGAACTTCATTGATTCTTACTATAATGATTACTATTAACGATACAGAAAGAACTTGCCAAATTACAAAAGCATTAACTTTAAGACTAAGAAATAANACACACAGACACACACACACACACACATATATATCTGTAAATAAGACTAAAGAAAATATCAAAAAAAAGTTTTAAAAATCTGCAATGAGAAACTCAATTACCTACTTTCCTTTGGAATTCAATAAAATACAGTAAAACTAAAAATTAGTTTTTGTCTTGAAAATTTTATGTTTTGGTGAAATTTACTCACTTTGATAGGATATAAAGTTTGTCTTTTAGAGACTTAAAATAAATTACTAAAACTTTAACAAAATTGAATTAAAATGGTACAGTATTTTGCCAAAACTTGATTTTAAATAATCAGTAATAAAAGTAAGTTATCATGCACAATACCACACATAACTAATACCTTAGTATGATAACCAAAAGTTTTTTTGAAGTTCACATAATTTAAGAAAAAAAACAATCCAAATTGTAATTACTGAAAGAATAAACCCATTACACAAGAAATAACTTCATAGTTAAAATCTTTTGTAATTTGTCCAAAGAATGTTTAAGAGCAATAAGTCAATAATAATATGTGGAAACCATTGTAAAATGCTTAGATCCAGTTCTAATTCCATGTAAACTTAACTATAAAACTCAACAAAATTTTACTTCAGAACAATGAAACAATTATCATATTACCCTTATTTTAATTATACAGGATGCTTTATTAAATGCAAGCACAAAGATATTAGTAGATATTCTAACACTAAGAACTTCCTTCTTGTATATGTTTAATATATACAATCCATAAACTCACCATGCGTTACATCATGTTTTAGGGTATTTTTTATTGATATTATTACTAAATGTGAGTTATTAATAATTAAAAGCTAATTGGGAACAAATATTCAATCAGGACATTTATTTCTTTTCATGATCTTACCACATAGGAGGTATTACCCCAAAATAATGGGTATATGAGAAAACTTTTGGGCATTGTTGAAAATCAAAAAAAAAAGTTCTTCTAAAACATTAGTGTGATGTCACCAAACTTTTTGAAAGTACTGTAACTCCTAACATACACAACAAATTTTAGATTTTCGTTTCCCATGAAACTTTAATTCAAGGCCAAACTGGGCTCACATACTTTCTTGTTTTCGTAATTCCTATAACAGCTCATAGGAATTAAGAAAACTTAAAGTATACTTTATGCAAATATTAGGGTTTAGAATGTAAAGTTTATATTTCTTAGTATTGTCCAAAATTTCCAGCCAAAACTGTATCGACTAGTAAGTTTTCTTGGTTTACATTATGCAAAGACTTAAAACACATATTTCTTATTTATATAGATAAAATCAAGTCTTAGGATTTTATTGTATAATAACCAATCATTTATATTTTTAATGGCACTGAACTTATACATTGCATCCATGGGTATTAAGTTAAATAACTTTTTACTTAATTTAAGAAATATTAATACATAAAAATCTAAATAAGCCATACAAATATGCAAAAGGAATATCTAATCCTTTGGTGTAAGATATATAAAGGAAGTTAGGTCTAAGGTGTACTAATATGATGGTTTATTTTAAATAAGAATGGTTTACAGGTATAATAAATGAAAATAAGGAAATAATAAATGAAAATATGAGTTCACCAAGAGTCAACTTATCCTTCAATTAAATTACTTTTATGTACTTACATATAGAGGTTAGTGATTCAGTTAGCGATATAATGAGAAAATTGGAATTAGTTTTCTCTGTAAATATGAAATTTAGAGATTAAGAATCCAAATAACCTAGTGAAAATTCAAAAGCAAAATTTATTGACTGTGAAGTTTGATTGAATTAGTTAAGGTGGACAAAAAAATAATTTAAAAAATCTGTTTTGTTAAAGATGGATATAAGCCATAGAGAAAAATGAGCATAAAAGGTATGGCCATTAAGCTTTGCTTTAAACTGGCAGTAAAGCAAGATTGGGGAAGTGTTCACCCATCGTAATTACATTAGTAGTAAATTTTGGAGATAGTTAGTTGACTATCGAACTTTTATGAGGAAGGATTAGTTGGGCATTTGAATAAATAAAAGCTAATTTGTAAACAAAAATTTTTATATTGGCAACGTTTCAGCCTTTCTGCAGAGCAATGGGAGTGATGTAGAGAGTCTCTTATTTTTGGGTAACCAAGTTATGTATGAGAATTTTTTTATAGGGATCATAAAATGATTCTCAATCAGGACTTAGTTACCCAAACATAAGATACCGTCTCCCTAAATCACTCCCATTGCTCTGAAATTTAGGCCACATTAGCAATGACCTCGACCGATTCTTTCCCATTAGTGAATTTCTTCTATGTAAAGAATTTTTTCTTTTTATAAAAATGTTTTAGAAAATAAAAATTAGCAAATTGAATTTTACACTATTATGTTCAATAAACTTTTTTTTTAAACTCAAATTAAAAACCAAGTTAAGATAATAATTCTTGGTCTCCTTTTGAGGAAAAGTTTTGACTTCTCTTTCATTCATCTAATTTACACCAAAAATAAATCCTTCATTTATTCTTAATGAAAAACCTAAATAGAAAATTTGGTTTCTATATTTTAAAAATAAAAGGGCCTGTTCAACAATCTATTACATTAATAAATAGCTTTTCTAATACATAAACTAAAAACATTTCCTGTTTCATAAAAATAGACAAAATATGATTTTATGAATAGCTTTTTTTTTACTAGCCATAAGAAAAATAAAAAAGAACAATGAGGAGAATAGGTAAGATCACAAAGATTGACTCTAGGTCGACCAGTAATGAAAAATATGGAGTCAACAACTCCCCTAATTATATTTTAAATATTTTCCTAAATAGACATTTTCTTAAATATTTCTTTCTATTCTTTATCTGACCTTTAGGGTATCTTTTCAAGGAAATTCCTCATTTGCAAGTCTAAATACAATAAATGGATACAAAATCTAACCAATTTAAAAGAACTTTCGGTAAAAGAATGATCTTTTTTTTTTTCAAGAAATTTGGAGGAATACAAGAAAATTGTATTTTACATCTATTATGTTTTATACATTGTTTTCTCAACTCCATAATAATGAATTTTCAATTTGGTGTTATAAAACACTACCCATCCCTGATTTCAACCATTAACTATCTTCTCTAACAGCTTGCATGGGGAAGCTAAAATGCAAATGTTTATCTATTTTAAAAAGAGGAGTGCAAACAAAACTCTTGATTACATTCTTAAATGGGTTTAATAACTTAGTTTCCTTTCTTTGAAATTATTTTTCTGTAAGAATATAGAAAAATGTTAGAGAACTGTATTTTGCATTTATTTTGTATTTAAAATTTTTTTTTGTACTTTCAGAATTCTGGTCTTTCAGGATCCCTTTTTTAATAAACACGATTGGTGGTCCCATGATTAAGAGTGAACACTTCTTATTTAGAGACAAACAAAAATTCATTTTTATTGGGATCCCTTTTGGGAAAAAAAACAACATATCAACCATGAAAACATTGTGCCATAAGTGTTTTGGTTTTGAAATTAAAAAATATTCCTACTCAGCTTTGGAAGCCCTTGAAAAGATATGCATACTCCTTATTTTGGAGTGTTAAATTTAAAAAAAAATTTAAACAAATTATTAATATATATA
>KZ809327.1:42368-54530 GCA_000696205.2 Oncopeltus fasciatus | reverse complement strand
TATATATATATATACAAAAGGTATATACAGAAATAGCGTTGTCGATTGCTGACAATTCCCACAGCCTAGTATCTCTTCACTTCTCACTGACTTAAGGGCGAGAGATCCCCGAAAATTTTACTCCTTGTGATTTTTCTCTTTTTTTTTTTAATAAAGTAAAAAAACTTTATATATATATATATGGCTTACACAAGTAGGCAACTTACTATCTAGAATTAAGGCCTATAAAAGATATTCTTGAGGACGGTTCTCTGCTAAGTATCTCTGATGAGGATTAAGTGAGAAGGATAAAGGAGAAATAATTATAATCTAATTATTTTTGAGAGATGAATGTTCTAATGCGCCTTTCAAGTCTGTGTTGGAGAAGACTGAAAGGAAAGACACAATGCTTATTTGTATAGTCTTTATAAAAAAGCCCCAATTCATTAAAGTTTTAAAGTACTAAAATAAAAATTTAATAGCTTCATCACAGTACCTTAATAATACCCATAAATTAAAAAAAAACAAAAAGGAAGAGAAAAAGAGAGCTAAGAGCAATCTAGAAGCCCCTTGTGGATTATCAAATCAAATAAACTTTTACATATTGTTAACTGTTCTCTAATTATGATTTTTATTTTTTCTAACACTCTTATTACTCACATCAGGCTTAAAAGATAGTATAAAAGATTCTATTATACTAAATGAATCTAATAAATTCACAGGGAATAACCAGTACATACACAAATAATTCCCATTTCTGTTGGTGGTTCCAGAGCAAACATTATTAGACTGTTGACTTATCCAGCCGCTCTTTGATCTTATACTTCTTCAAAAAGCTCTATTTCTCGGTTTCACTGCTTTAATCACATAATTTTCATTGCAGTTTGTTATTTTCAGTAACAAGTGTTTTAGTTGTAAATTTTTCTAAATGATTACAATAATAATGCAAAATGCTATCAAAGATACATACTTTAATGGGGTGTAGGTATTAATTCACTGAATTTCATTTTAAAAGAATGAAGATAATATGCAAGATTGCAAGATTTATAGAATAACATATACACTGGGTGAAAAAAGTTTGGAAACGCCTATTTTTAAAACTTGCTACATTTTAAATTGTCAGAAATACTGTAGATTCTTTATTGAAACTATTCTTATAATACTCAGCAGACTAAACTTTTTAATATACTAATATAGCATTGAATTATAGGAATATAATCATTAAGATAAATGATTGAATTATAAAGTATTTCTCCTAGTGCAAAAAAGTCTGAAAACACTTGTGTAAACAAAGCTAACAAAATATTTCAATGATTACAACTAAATATTCTCACTATAGGCTTTAGGGACAAAGGTCAGAAACTAATTTTTATCTTAAATTTTAGTTTCTATTTATGAATAGAAATTGTTTTAGTCTTAGTTTTGCTTACACGATGGAAGTGCCAAATTCGATCCGTGAATTAATTGTTTAATCCAGCAGACCTCGTAGTGGGCGTCCACCCAAAATAAATTAAGCATCTTAAACGAGAAATTCTAAAAACAGTCCATGACAAGCCATAAACAGGCGCTCAGACCATCGCTACAAATTTGTCACCTGACTATGGAGTAACAATTAGTTCACAAACTGTGCGGAACAAGTTGCGGGAAAGTGGTTTTTTCGGCCGTTCTCCTAGAAGGAAGCACCAGTAAATTAAATCTTAAACGCCGTTTGGAATTTGCAAAAGAATATGTACAAAAGTCTCAATCGCTCTGGGAATCCGTTATTTTCTCAGATAAAAGTTGGGTTAACCTATATGGGTCAGATGGTCAACAAAAAGTGTGGCGTAAAGCTAATGAAGCGATGAAAGCAAAAAACTTGAGACCCACACTCAAACATGGAGGAGTTGGTATTATGGTCTGGGGTTGTATGAGTGCAAAGGGAGTTGGTGCCTTGCATGTTATAAATGGAATTATGGACCAACATGTCTACATTGACATTCTTACAAATAATTTGTGAGCAAGAGCCAATTAATTGGGTCTTGGTAGTTCTTTCATCTTCCAGCAGGATAACGACCTGAAGCATACTGTTATGAGAACAAAGGAGTGGCTATTTTATAAAGCACCCAGGCATTTAAAGACACCTCCTCAGTCCCCAGACCTTAACCCCATCGAGCATTTATAGGATGAACTTAACCGATGAGTAAAATCTGGACATATGAAAATTAGAAATAAATAAAAAAAAGTGAAAATAAGTCAGGGCCAAGAATTTTATACTTGTCAAAATACTGTGAGAAAAAAATAATATATACAGATTTATTAGTGGAAAAATTGCACTGCACAATATTGTAAAGTATAGCCATATCATAATTAGTAAAACAACTAGTTTGAATAGCTTTTGGTCAAGTGTAGCTTGCTTGATTACAGGCACAAGGAGTTGCCTGTTTAATAAAAGTATACCAGCCAGGCGTAATAATTGATTACAAACTAATACAGAAATACTCTAAACATCTAAAGATAAGGCAAGTAAAAAAGTATATTGGATTTTTAAGTGTAACGAAAACCTATAGGTTTTCTAAAGATGAGAAACTGAACAAATAATAGATTTGGATCTAGGTATTAAAATGTAATTATCATAAAGATAATTATTATAATTAAAAAATATTTTAATGGTTTATAAATGTATAGGTTTTCCTACATAAATGCATA
The DNA here is from genome assembly GCA_000696205.2 of Oncopeltus fasciatus. Taxonomy (NCBI): domain Eukaryota; kingdom Metazoa; phylum Arthropoda; class Insecta; order Hemiptera; family Lygaeidae; genus Oncopeltus; species Oncopeltus fasciatus. Next base: position 51,866 of record KZ809327.1, on the reverse strand, counting down.
TTATTTAATCATTTCTCTTGTTATTCACTCTGAAACCTTATTTTTACAGTTCTATTAAGAAAATTTATTGTGTACATCTTAGTTACCTGCGAACACCAATACATCATCTATGATTGACGAGAGTAATGGAATGTTAAAAGCCTTTTATTTCACTGATGGATATTATACAATTCATACTAATTTCAAATAAAACTATTTCAGACATTTGCTAGTAAAATTACTAGCCATATTAAATAACTAAATTTAATATAAAACATATTAAAGAAAGTATTACGAAGAAGATAATTTTTCAAAAAATAAAAAATAATATTATTATTATTTATATGAATGTAATCATTCATATTCAATAACTGCTGTCAACTAATGTAAACTTCAATAATAATAAAATTATAAAATCATAGATGAAAGAAGAAAAGGAATATGTGACCCTGTCTCACAAATTATAGAAAACCAAATTAATTATGAAAACATCTTCTATTCCAAATTTCATAATTCATTAATTGTAATAAATTTAAATAATTTGAAGATAAACAGTCTGGTTGGCATTATTTGTCCTTGTTTTGCAGCAATAGCAAGAAATTAAAGAAAAAAACGAGCCGAACAGAGCATAATTGTTCAATTAATACAAAAATAGCATAATTAGGATCTGATAAGAAACATAAATTAAGCAGTTAAAATAATAATAAAAATATAATGTGTTTACAAAATTTATAACAATCACAGACTTCTTTTCAAATAAGATAACAAAATAAGAGGGGACAAAAATATAACATCTCTGAATCTATTGCACTTCATTACACATACATTTGCACACACATTAAACACACAATATGCATAAATAATTTTTTGATTAAATATAAACAATAATGTTTAAATCTTAAGGCATTAAGTTTCTCTTATATTTTTTTTTGTATTTTACAAAAATATTTAACCAGATACCTCATAGGAAAAAATAAAATAAAATGATTATTCATTTAACAGTGAGAAATTAAATATCATCGAGAGTTCTTTGTCAGTCTCATGAAAGTAGTGTCTCAACACCAGAGACAAAATTATCAAACTTAAATAAACATTTCATTTAAGTACATATTGGTCTACTATAGAATTAGTAGATTAACCACTGGTTTCCAACTAATCCATTCAATACACTCTGTTATTGTCTGATGATATGTCAAAAAGAAAAAAATATTAGCTTATTGAATTCATAATAATGAGTTTAGAAGTGACCAAACTATGGTGTGATTTATAACTAAAATGCTTAGAAGTAGATATTAGCTCGAAAAAGCTTTGTGGTATACATACATACATACATANATGAATAATATAATATATATATATATATATATATATATATATATATATATATGTATGTATGTATGTATGTATGTATACATTTTTTTTACTCTAATTTAGCATAATAAATATAACTAAATTTATATTTATATTAAAATATAAATTAATAGCACATTTCAATTATACATTAAGAAAATAAAATCAGCTATAACATAATATTTTGATTAAACAGAATGAATAGGGAAGACTTAAAATTTGAACTGCTGTAAAATGAAATGATTTTTCCATAACAATGAAAGTTTATTATTTCAGAATAGTATTTTTAAACTTGAAATCACTTAAAGAAATTTTAATACTGAATTCAAAAGGAAAAACCTCCAGAAATTTTTTGTAAAATTTTACTGGCTAATACTATCAACTTGAGTAAACCCGCAAGACTGCATATTTAATAACATCTCTGAAAATTATTAAAAAATATTCTAATAATCACATACAAACCAGCACTAAAGACTGAAGTGTAGTGCAAGTGAAAGTATAGCTATTTAGAATTGTAAGTGTTTATCCTTCGGCCAGTCACTGGCTGGCGTTGTCTGGCAAGAAAGGATTGACCATGTCCTAGGCTTGCAAGTCGCTGTTCTACACCTTCACGTTGCTTTACAGCGCCCAAGTTGTGGAAGGCAACAGTCATAAGTTTTTCTTCCATCTCACTCACTTTTTTGGTTTCTTCCAATTCTTTCTGCAGTTCCTTAACAGATTTCTGACTTTCAGCCAATTGATTTTTCAAGAGACTTATGTCTGGATTCGATAGATCAAGGTTTGGCTCTATAGCCTTTGCTACTATTTTCACTTTGTCGAGATATTTTTTTAATTTTTCTTCTGCTTCTTGCAGTTCCAATTCTTTCTGGTTTAACTTCTCTGTCATTAGAGCAATAACTTGTTTGTTTTCAGAAAGAGCAGTTTCTTTTTCGTCTATTTCAGTTGCATGTTTATGTTTCTCCCTTAGCAATAATTGCTGAAGTTCAATAACTTTGATCTTGTCTCCCATTTCAGACATTTCTTTTAGTTCACCCTCTAATTGTATTATTCTCCTGTTAGCAGCTCGATTTTCTTCCCACATTCGATCTACTTGGGCTCTTGCTTCATCAAGAAGATTTTGAACGACTGAGAGAGAATCCTCTTCTTTTTCTTTTTGAGCAAGACGCAGCATATTGTTCTCATGTTCAAGTCGGGCTACTTTCTGTCGAAGCTCTGAGTGAGATATCAGCCCTTCAGAAACAGAGCCAGGTTCAAGACCACCACTGGTATTCATCAGTTGTTGTTGGGCACACTTAAGTTCCTCATGGGCCTCTTTGAATGAATCTCTCTCAACTTGAAGTCGTTGCTTTTCACTCTGAGCTGCAGCTAGTTTAGCTTGAAGAAAATTCGATTCACACTGTAATTTATCTACGTGCTTTGATTCTACAGTTAACTTTTCTTGAAGTTCAGCAACTTGCTTTTTATATACATCAAGTTGGGCCTTTATGGGAGCTACTCTCTTAACCTCTTCTTCAAGTTCCATATTCCTTTGAATGTATTCCAGATTTTTACTCTCAAGTACTTTGAGTTCCCGTTTTAAATCTCCTGTTTCCTCTAATTTCTTTTTGTAGGACTGTAGAGTGGCTTCAAATTTGTCAGCTTTGTCAGCAGTTTCCCGAAGTATGTCTAACTCATCTTTGAGGCGCCTAGCTTCACATGCTGCCTTCCCTCCTTCTTCCAGTCGAGCCTCCAGCTCAGCTATTAATTTCTCTTGCTCTTCTGTTTTTAGTCTATAATCATCTCTTGAAGTTTCTAACTTGAATATTTCCTCTCTGAGAGTATCAATTTGTTTTCTGAGTGTAACTTCTGAACCCTTTGCTTCAAAGCTCTGTCTTTTATCTTCCAGAAGAACAGCTTTTTCTTCTTGCAAAAATCCAACCTAAAACAATAAAAGAAAAAAATTCAAATCAGTGTGCATAAAGAATCATCTTTAATTTTAAAAAAATGATAAGCATAAACCAGTTGATAAAGCATGTGTTTCATGAAGAAGCTCCATTACAGCAAATGTTTATTGCTGATTTACCCATACAGCTTCTGTTATGAACCAAAAGTTTATATCACTTCATTTAAAAATCATAAGAGGTCACAAAAGATTCAGCAAGATTTAACAGTGAGACCAACCCAGAAGGTCCTTAAGGATTACAAATAAGTCTCAAGAAGTGGAAGGTTTAAACAATTTTTTTTGTTAAAGAGATCCAAGAGGTTCAATGAACATGAGCTCTATTCAATAAGTACAGAGACTAACATGATATAATTTATAAGTCAATAAATATCAGATATTTTAGAAAAGCACCAAACATCCTTGGTCTATATGTATGAATAAATAAAATACAAATATGCAGTCAATATAATGTTTAACATGTCTTACTATTATCTTATAATTTCTTCTAATCTCTCACCTATATGCCACTGCTCTCCCAGAAAAACTTCTGAGAATTGTCTAGATTAGTCCTATTAAATACAAAAAAAAGAGAAAAAAAAGTGAGTCATTATGAAGACAAATTTACATAAATAAATTCCTGAATAAGAAATTCAACACACCTGAATAAGACAATAAGTGTCAGATAAGTGCTATTCTGCAATAAATAAGATATTGATGTCTCTAATTTTAATTAACTAGGTAATAAAGTTGATACTGTTTTTTTTTTTTTTTTTACATATTTTGAAGTAATGTAGAGGTTACTATTCTCATGACTTGATATTGATTTTTTTCAATATTTTCTTTAATTTACTGACTCAACACAAAAAAGAATATTCACTTTATTAATAAGCAAAGATACACATGCGAGCTTGTGAGCGAGTGAGTGCACCTGTCAATGTTTTACAGGCCAGTTTTTAGTTTTTCTTTATGAAATTCAATACGAAGATTACAAATGCAAAGTAAAAAGAGATAAGTTTTCTTTTCAAAGAGATAAAAATTATAAAAATAGGAATGGAAGATTACTATACAGTACTAAACAAACGTGTAAATAGAAAAAGTTTTTTTATTGATGAAAAAATATTTTAGGAGTTACACAGAAAAATTGGACAATTAAGAATGGGAGTTTTCCAGCACTATAAACATTAATTTTATGGTTTGTAAGCCAAAATAAATTTTTTCTTAATGAAAAAAAAAAATAAGGCTCTTATTTTATTGAGCAAAATTACATAAATAAGAATGGGATATTACCTGAAATGTCAAGTGTAAGAGTACAAATCTTTTTGTAGCAGAGGGCATAATATTAAGTTTAGCGCAATGAAACTCAACAAGGAAATGTTTATTGATAAAAGATATATTTTATAAGTGTGCAGGATTACATGGCAAGGTTTAAATACGCATTAACTTTGATAGTAAGGAATTCACTTACTTTATGCAGAGCTCCTGCATGACAACTTATTACATTAATTTAGAAGGGCAGTAGTGCACTAATTAATTCATTATTCGGTTCAGTATATAAGATTCAGTGTGTAATTCTCCTATGCAATAATTATTAAACCTGTAGATCTTAAGATTATTATTATTTTTAACTTAAAAAAAAAAAAAAACTCAGTCAAATTGATAGGGTTGTGAATATGGAAATTTTAAAAGGCCAATTTCATCATATTTTGCTTTTTTACTAACAGAAAAGGAAAATGCTGCACTGGCTCACCAAAATTGTATGATGTTTATATTGCTTAAGGAACAGAATCAGTCCATTCATTTTCACACCAGAAATTTTTATATAATGATGACACTCTCCCAGGCCGATCAATCGCTAATAAAATATATGAAATTTTTCAAAAAAATTGAGATATATTGCATTATGTGACATCACTTTAAAACTAGACTTGAAACCGTTTTAAAACATTTACATAAAACTGGATAGGAACAAAAAAAGCTAGATACTTCAGTTCTACATGAATTAACATAAAAATATTTAATGGGCTGAGTTTTCATTTGAAATCAAGCCACTTTTAAATGACTTTGGGTGATAAAGAGTGGATCAAATATGACAATAATGTGCAAAACATTCATTACAATTACAGAAAAACATCTATTTATTAGTTTGGTTCACTTATTTAAAACCCAAAAATAAAAAGTAATCTACTTTTTTTTTTTTTGTTTTTTTTTTAAGGGTAGTCTATTGTGATAGCTGCTTTATACATTTAACAGGATAGATCTAGTAATTCAGAATTTAAGAATGATTGTAAAATCAGACATAAATTGAGATGTGCAGTTGTTAATCACAAATAAAAATAAATTAATAACTATTAGCTAAAGTTTTTAAAATTATTTCTCCAAGCTGGCTTGATGTGAATCAAGCAGGCATAGGTTTCAAAGATTTTGGAATTCAGAACTTTAGTTTGATTCCAAAATATTAATAAAGTTTGAGAATAATTGATCATACTAGGAAAAAAATTTAATAGGTAGTTATATTTAACATCGGCTGAAAGTACCTGGTGTATTTTTTATAGTGATAGATAACCAAGCAACCTAATCTTCATAAATATTTAGCAGTCAAAACAAATTACTGGATTAAAAATCTACTATTGTTATGCATAAAATAATAAAGATCTTTTAATCCAGTGAATGGTAGCTGGAAGATTTTTAAACCCGCAAACTATGGCAGCTGAATTCACAGTGGTCCAGCCTTAAGAAAGAAGTTAAATATTTCAAATTTTGGATGAGAATACCTAGTTTATTTTGATTTGCTATCATTAACAACACATCCCAAATTCTTAGTAAGCCAATGAATTATAACAAAACATTATAATTTATTAAATTATAACTTTTGGCAAGTGAATTTGAAACGAACTACAAAAATTATGAATGGATTTTTATTTTACGATATTCTTCAAACTCCAAAAAATGAGCACTATATCATGTATAATATAGATTATTCATTCTATTAATGAAGATGAAATCAAGAGTCGGTCATAGAATTTATTCATTGTATAAACCTTAATAAAAGGCTGGAGGGACCACCAGCCACTTGGAAAAAATTTTAAGAGTGAGAGGATCAAGACAGAGAAAATAAATGGCCTATATAACTGACTGGACATGATACGGGGGGAAAAAGAAAAATAGAGCCTGGTGTTCAAGTCTGGCACCCTATATCTTATCAGACTCTTTATTCTACAAGCTTATCGTAACATTTTGATATTAAAAGCAAGAGTGGGGAATCATTTTTATCTTAACAAATTTCTTGTGAATTTATATTATTTCTACCAAAAACAAAAACACTTCACTAATATTTGGATATGTGACTCGCATAATTACCTGGAGCTCCAACTCATGACATCGTTGTTCTACTCTTTCTCTAGCTAGGTTTGCAGCATTGAGCTGAGAAACAAGATGTTCAACATGAGGATCAAGTGAGAGACTAGCTGAAAAGCTAAGAGCACCGCCGCTGTCCAACTCTTGGATGCATTCCATCATCGCGCGTTGTTCACTTTCCTCCATGTCCATGATCCTCTTTATATATTCTTGTTTGTTATTGCAGTTTACAGCACATCCTAAAACAAGCTGGAGCATTCTGCCCATCTCACCAGCATCATTCATTTCAACAATTTTGCTTATATCAGGCTTTACACTAGAACTCACATTTTGTGAAAAAGCTTCCTGGTAGTAATCCAATACCTTTTCTAAAATCTTCTTGAGATTACTCATTTTAATTCGCCAGTTGCCAACAGTATCAGCTTTAATTTTGGTCATCCAGACAGACGTAAACCACTCTGGGGCAATCTGATTGAGAACTTGACTCAAAACTACTCCATCTGTGAGGTCGGACACATTTTTATATTTAGCTTCTATTTCAAATGTCCGAAGCCATTTCAGTAAAATATCACATAATTCAGACTTATCCATTTTAAAGCTTAACCTACTTCGACCTGTCCTTCAATTAACACATTTTTTTTTTTTTTTTTGGACGAACAAGCAATAAGTGTAGATTTGTTTTATAAACGAAATATATTCATTAAAAACAAGTAAGACGAAGATATAAATACTCAAAAGATCAAAACAAACAAAACAAATCCAAATCAAAACATTAATGAAACCTTTCCTTTCACTTCTGCTAGGCCATAGAGTTATTTAAAGAGAAACTATATGTGAAAATATATTATTTTTCCAAAAGCACTAGGTGACATCATGCGCAATGCCGTACAAAACTAAAAAAGAAGTTCATTGGGAACGGAATTTAAATGGAACTGTCCAATTCCTCAGCATCTTAATAAATGAATATTTGTAAATTAACTTGTCAAAGCAAATAAATTACCACTCAGTTGTGATATTGGTTTAGTTGTGATCAATTATTAATTTAGCCCTTCTTATCACATACAAAAGCGACATGCAAAACTGAAGAAAATAATGAATCGTGGTTTTAAGCCGTTTAATTAAAATATAGGGTTCAGGTATATCCCCACTCTTAATTGTCCGACTTTCCCATGTAACTCCTTAAACATTTCTTAAATAAATAATGAAGCTTGCATTGATTTTCATTGCTCAAACTTCACATTTCCTAACCTTTTAGATTATTCACATTTCAGTTAAACCTCCATTACTATTGGTTCAGTTTTGCACAATAAGGAACTTAGTCTTTCTTTTTCCATTTAAATGCGGAATGCAAAATTTTATTTATAATAGATTATAGCTTCTAAGNTTAGACATACTTCGGGAAACTGCTGACAAATTTGAAGCCACTCTACAGTCATACAAAAATAAATTAGAGGAAACAGGAGATTTAAAAAGGGAACTCAAAGTACTTGAGAATAAAAACCTGGAATGCATTCAAAGAAATATTATAGCAAAGAATCAGATGTAGACGGCATGTGTCAGATTTAGTAACCTGTAAAATAGTCTTTAAGTCACTTGTATGTCTCCTCTCTTATTGCTTATCTTCTAATGAAAGTAGTGTACAATTAGAATAAAATGTGTTTTAACAGAACTACACCTTTGAAGAAGGATTCGTGTTCATCTCTACGCCCCGTTTCCTAACTCCAAACTGCCTCTGACTCCAACTGGGCCCACTCCATAGTGGGAACCTGTGTTCGTAGTCTCCAAGCGGGGGAGAGAGTGCAGGGGAAGAATCCCCTCGGAGACCGAGATGTGACAATTAAAAGTTTATGAAAACAATTTGAAAAAGAACCAATTTGAAAAAGAACCAATTTGAAAAAGAACCAATTTGAAAAAAAAAATGCAAACAAACAACTTATTGACAAGAAAAGAAAATTGAAATATCATTAAAGCAGTAATTTGCCACACCTACCTATCATGAAGATGAGAGAGGACGTTATCATCCATAAGCAAATTAGTAAATGACCTGTTTTAAAGAAAGCCTTCTTCATGGCTGTCTCCACTGCATCACCCCCAGTCTGAACCTACTCCTGAATAATATTAATAATAAATTATATAATACAATAGTGATACTTGTTAAGCATAATATTGTCTGCACATCTGAACTTTATTTTTCATCAAATATATCAAAACTGCTCTTCACTCTTCTAAAATCTGTGATTTTTTTTTATTGACTCATAAGATGAATCTTGCTAGTCAAATTTTTCAAGAGTGCTCATATTCATTGGCCCTCTTGAATCTCTTAAACGACTTAAAAATTTACTTAAACCTTCACCTTTTCAAGACTTATTTTTAACCCTTAAAGAGCTAAAGAGGGTTAGGCTCAGTGCAGCCCTCCACCATAACATGTGTCAATTCTGCTGAATCTTCAGGGACGTCTTATCATTTCCAAACTAAGTGATATATGCGTGTGGTTCTAAACAAAAACTGTATGGGTAAATTCTATAGATAAACAATAAACATTTGCTTTATCCCGCCAAGGTCAATATTATATTTATAAATAAAAGCTTGTCATGAGCCATGGGTGTTTAGATAGGGTGGAAACCTGTAGATAGCCCCTCTCTTCATGACCTAAAGTGGTTTAAAGGGAGGCTAATACAACAATTAAAAAAATAAAATAAAAACATTTGCTTTAGTGGAGATTATTCATAAAACACATACCTTATCAGCTGGGTTATGTTTACCATTTTTTTATTATTACAAAATAATAAGACCAAATAATTTTTAATATTGTAACTTTACCAAATGACAGAATATTTATTAAAGATAATATATATACAAACGTATACACTCACGCACGCACACTTATATATATA
>KZ809327.1:18933-29508 GCA_000696205.2 Oncopeltus fasciatus | reverse complement strand
ATATGTTCAGTCAATCAATATATATATATATATATATATATAGAGAGAGAGAGAGAGAGAGAGAGAGAGAGAGAATATAAGGTATTTAGGCTTTTTATTATGAACTTAAATATATTTATTTTTAGTTGGAATCAGGTGAGGTGAAGGGTATTGGAGTAAGACCAAAATTTATAATATTGATATGTTCATTTGAATGTATCCAAATAAATATGTGTGATATGTTCATATTCGAGTTATGAAAGGCTTAGTAGAACATAATAGGTGCAAAATCTAAGTTTATATTCTATAACATTTTTATAAAATACACTTATTAAAGTAGATTTTAATGATTGTAACCATATTGGCTGAGAACTTCCCCTTCTCTTCTATTTTTTTAGTGGCTTTTCTTTTTAGGCTCTCCAGCTTATATGACATAATTCGTTATTTTCTCTTTTCCATATCCATCTTCATTGAAACATGGGAAATCTTAGAAGACAGCTCCTGTATAGTCACTTTTTTTTTTTTTTTACTGTGAAATGGCTCCTGTTCTCCAAGTGTAAATTAGCCCTAGAATTCTACTCCCAATGTTTTAAATAAAAATATTTGAATCTAACAGAATTTCAAGAAAATAAAATTGAATCTACTAGAATACAAATTTCAAAATTTGGGTTGTCAATTACTCACTTCAGTAGCTTATTTGGTTTATAACATTGGTTAAATACCTTAAATATTATCTAATCAAACATACCAATCAAGGCCTTACATTCATCACATGTGGCTATTTAACTAGCCTATATAAATACTCAGCAGAGTCTATAAGACAGTTAAGAATCTTAAACACTAATGATATGCCCTTAATATAAAAAACAAAAACTAGACCACACACATGAAAAAATATATATTTAAATGTTTATATTTCCTAATAATTAAAATATAAAGTTACAACATTATATGCATATAGTAATACTCATTTCATTACAAACTAGCTTTGCTAGTATTGAATATAACCTTTTAAAACAGTCAAACTAAACAGGGGAAGATAATTTTTAACTGTGTGCATAAATACTTACTTTTATAACATCACATTTTTTCTTCAAAGGCAACAGACAAAAAAAGGATAACATTTCCTGAATGAAAATGTAAATATTTCTTAAAAATTACATTTTTGAAATAAAAATGGTATTCCTTTGAGCGTTGTATCAAATTAGTATAGGCTCAATTAGAAAACATTTAAACCAAAATATGTGTAAAATAAAAGTAAGTTTAATCAAATTGTAAATATAATTATTAAAATGTGGTGTTAGAATGAACTAAAATTTAGGATGAAAGGTTAAATGATCTATTAAAATTCATAAGGAGCAAGCAAAACTATGTGAAAAGAAATATTTTTAAGCAAATTTGTTTGACCCAAGAACCTAGAAGTAAATTTATGAAACAAAAATAATAATTAATAAGTATTTATATATTTTCTTTCTTTTTTTTTTTTTNTTACTTTTTCTTTTTTTTTAGTGTTAAGGCAAAGAAACAGATGCAACCTTTGATAAAAGAGTTCAAAAACAATTAAGTATTAATATTTACAAATAACTAACCAAAGAAAATTCAAGGGTTTAAGCCATAAATGATAAAATTTTATTTTTGCTACTTTTTGCTATCTCAAGCTTTAAATAATCTTGCAAATGAAGTCAAGAAACTTAGCTTCTGTGTTCTGAAGCAGATGTAAGGGTTCAAGAAGATGCCTTCATTATAATGACAACACAATGTACTACTAGCACCAATGACCTAAGCATTCGACGCGCGGAAAAGAAAAAAAAAACAATGTATACTGTATTGAAAAGAAATTTAGCTTTCGCACATTGAAAGGTCTATTTATCTATAAATCTTTTTTAAAAAATTACAAGCTCCCTCTCTCTTTTGTCCATCTAATATATTTAAATTAAAAATGCTAATTAAATAAGTTTGAAACTAAATGGTTTTAGTGACTTAATAGGCTTTAAGAAAAAATATATAATTCAGAATTTTCTAAATTTTACTAAAATCTGAAAAAGTTTATCTGGAAAAACTGCTTTTATTTATTCATAGGATAAAACTTTATGATTTAGATTGACTAATAGAAATATTTGGATTGCCATATTTTCCTGTGAAATCTATTGTTAATAGCCGAACAGAGTCCGAACCATTGAAATTCGTAAAATAACTCTGAAATTAAAGAATAATTTGAAATCAGCACTAATTTCTAAGTATTCATTGAAAAACTTATCTTCATTATTTATCTGATACCACTAAAGGTAGACATAAGGATTTCAGGAAACAATTTTTTTTTTTACACTAATCAAAAATTGAAATATTTAATTTTATTTAAACAATTAATGCTAGGGGATAGAATAAAAAGCTATCTGTCCCAGCTAGGACCTGTAGTAGTCTTGGCTGGGACAGATAGATTTTTTATTATATTCTATCGCATTAATTGTTTAAAATTTACGTGGGATAATAAACCAAAACTAAATTAATATTTTTAATTTTATTTATTTACTGTATTGGCGGGGTGGAAGCTTGAACATAAGTTTACCTCCAACAGGAGCTTGTGTGTTACAAAGTCCTGACAACAGTAAGTGAAGGCATTCTAGCACTGTCAGGTTTATATTTCTTATCGGCTTAATGCATTGTTTCTCGGCATGTGATGTTCGAGTTTCTCTCATGGAGCGAGATAAACAGGTGATGTTCCTGTGTCTCTCATGGAGCTAGAGCATATGTCATAGCCATAAAATAATTCGGGCTGTATTCTGAGACCTTAGATTTAAATTGAACATGACATAGTTCTTCCAAGAGGTCTAGCACTTCAGAACTAGCATATAAATTGTACTGTGTCAATATTGGGTTTTTCATATATCAAAAAAGAAGTAGAGAGAAGCGTTCATTTTATGTTCCACGAGAGAAACAGGAACATCACCTTCCAAGAAACAATATGTTCAGTCAATCATAAATGTAAACCTGACAGTGCCAGTAGGCCTTCACTTACTTTTGTCAGGACTCGGCACCACTTGAGCTACTGATGAAGACAAACTTACATTCAAGCTTTTCCCCCAATCAATATATTACTGGAGAAGAGAATGACGTTCTAGGCCTCATCGGACAAAATTGGCACTATGTCTATTAAGCATTTCCTATTGTCACTGAGTAAGCTCAAGGCGTACTTGAGACTATCATAGCTGAAGGAGTGATAAAAATTGGAAACTCCCTCCTAATAGCAGGCCCCCTGAAATATTTTATTTTGTCCTCCGTTTATTATTGTCATGTGAGGCAAAAATAATAACTGATAAGGACGACTCACCCAATCAAGAGATGGAATAAAGTTAAAATATTTCATAAAAGTATTAGTAGTTTTTATAATGAAGTATTTAAAATTTGTATTAGTAATTTAAAAGTTTGAAAAATTCTTGTAAGATTAAAAACTTTATGAGTACTAACCAATATGAATTTAAATATAGATAGAAAATCAGAAAAGTAAGAACTATCAAAATAGTCATTTAAGAGAATTTGTTATTCCTACATAAACATTTTCCCAATCAAATAAAATATTGAGGGAAAAGAGACCTGGCAAAATAATCTATTTTGATTAAATAAGAATAAACCACTAAAAAGAATGATTAAAATGAACTCTTATAGAGTATTTTATACTTCAATGAGTACTGAATTGTTTTTCCTGGATCCTCCTGCATCTATATTGAGCTATGCAATTTAAATTATTTGTTTTTTTAAGTTTTTTTTTTTTTTATTTTTAATTTAGTTTTAAGGAGTTCCAAACCTTTGCTTACCCACCAAAGAGGATATGAAAATATTTTTTGTATGGCTTTTTGACATTTAAATAACAATTATACTAGAATAAAATAAAGAGAAATATCATATTTTTGTCTTATTTTTTCCTTCTAAGCTTTAATTATAGTTGTTACTTTAAATAACTCTTTTAGCTTTTTGGTAATTCATCTTTAATTAATTGTGATTTTGTTTTTCATTTGATATATGGTTATGGAATGGTTTTGACATGTTATAAAAGAGTCATGTCAGAAAAAAGAAATCAGTTTTCAAAGAAGTTTATTTTAGCTTCAAAAATTTGAGTATTAAAAGAGCTTAATTGAAATAAGTATAACACTCATATTTAATATTTATTAGAAATAGTAGATATATCTCTTATTTATATCTGAATCTAATAGTATACTGAATCTGATAGTATTCTTCTTTGATTTTAATTTACCTAGAAAATAACTTCTATCAACGATAATGGGAACAAGTAATGGCATGTTTTCATTCGTTAAAAGCTTATTAACATTAGTAAATAAAATCCTCAATTTGGAATATACTTGAAAAATCAATTTGCTTATATTATTATAAACAATTTCCTGGTTAAAATTATTAATTCAAAGCAAAATATTAACTCTTTAAAATGTGAAAAATAAAATTATTCATTAAGCATCAAGGGCAAATCTCTTCTTCCATAATTCATTTACGTTAAATAATTTTTATTGAATTAAATTTTTGAGGCTAAAACTAGTATTTTGAGATAGTAACAAAATTACAATAATTAAGTTATATTACTTAAAAGCCAATACTATAATAATATAGTACATTTTCTATTTATGGTATTAGATAATTTTAGAAAAATAATGGATAAACAATGAAAATGAAATAACAGATATTTTTGTAATGAAAGCATTACCAAAATATATCTTTTGGATGACTAGACTGGTTTTGATAAGAGTGCCTAAAATAGTTATGGTAGCTAAACCGAACCCTATTTACCCTTAACTAGATTGTTTTCTGGTCAAAGGAATGGTTAAGTACATGACAATATTACATTAAAATATTTTATTTATATTATACTTAGTCCCCAGCAAATAAATCTATAATATGTGCTAAATTTATAAGTATACATCACATCAATCTTTATATAACTATATTTAAAATAATTGCACACAATTTGGCCAATTCTTATTTTTATATGCGAGGTAGAAACCTCAGTAACTATATTCCTACTTACTAACATTTCTTTTACTGGAATGTATAAATTTGCATATTCACTAAAAGTTGAAAAGCATACTATGTCTTCATTCTTCTTCTTTATCCTAATATATTCATTGTAAATTAACATATTATCCTAGAAATTTATTTGTTTTTACAAATTTAGTTCTTAAAATATGTGTTAAGATGAATCCTAGATTTAAAAAGAAAAGTTAGCTATGAGATGAAGCAACTTATTTTTCACACATAATATATTAAAAGTAAATTAGTCATAGAACAAAATCAATTGAGTTGCCTATAGGAGCGCATTTGCTAAATGCAGCAAGCAGATACATGGCTAAATCTCTCAACTACTAGATCTTCATAGAAAACTAAACCAATTTAGACTAAACTTAGTTATATTTATGGTTTATAAAAATTATATTAGATATTTACATGGACGAAGTAATCCAAAAATTAAACTAATATAATGTAATATAAAGTAATAACTTTATTTGAAAATGTATTCATACTGCAATAACTAGAATATATAGATAAAACCAATTTTTTAAAATGGTTACTAAGATATGATTTTAATAGAAGAAGAATGAAGTCAAGATTAGAAGCAGGGAGTTATATTTGTTAACTCAGAAATACATTTTTAAAATATATCCAGAGTAAAAATAAAATTTCCTTTGGTATCAAAGAAAAAGTAGAGGACAAAATAAAATGCTTTTATTTCTTTATGTTATGACATACAAGTTTATGTGACTTAAGATTTGGCACTTATTTAGTGACTAAAATTTTATTAGAATCTGGAAGAACTTGATCCCTCATTTTCACACAGTCCCTCTGGTCTCACATATTTCTTGTTATTTGTCTTTACTAAATTTGAAAAAAAAGAAAAATTATAAAAAAATATAATCTTAAAAATATTTAAAATTTTGTATTGATAAATGAATAAATCTTAGGTTGATATTTACATAAGAGCAGCATTAAACATTATTTATTCTTTTAAATAAAATGTTAAAATATGCTTAAAAAAAGCATAAGCTGGGTCAAGGCAGAGGTGAAAATATATTTTAGATGTATGCATTTTGTAAATGAATACAATATCAATACAATATTATATTAAGCATATATGTTTCAATTTTTATTGAAAATAAGTTTTGTCATGTATCAATTTGCTGTCAGAAACAAGAAATGAATATATTTTGTTATTTAAAATTACTCATTGTTCCCCTTCTTACACAGACCCACATGCACACACACACACACACGATCATTATTTAACACTAACAAACAAACAAAGTAAAAAAAAGAAAGTAAAGCATTTTAATTTGAACAGTGAATTTAAAAAAAAAAAAAAAAAAAAAAAATGGACAAAATTAAATGAGCTGATGAAGGGGAAGAGGAGTGAGCAGATCTTTAAGTAGAGAGAAGTGAGTGGGGAGGGCTACGTGGCTGGTAAGTCTTGAGTAGGCTGTAGGTTCGCTTGATGCAGGCAGTTATTGTTTGTTTCGAGGTCATCTCGCTCATCGCTGCAATCTGCCTCTAGGAACCTGAAAATTAATAACTGTCAACACATTTTCAAGCCATTATATTAAATCAATATCTATATTAAATCATAATATAGATATTGATTTAATTATTATACTTTGCTGTAAAGGTCTATTAGAAAATTTCATTTGTTTTAAAACAAGATCATTTGTCACTATTATCTACCAGCTAGCTAATTTTCCTTTCATTTATTCGAAAGAAAAATCTGTTTTTATCTTTTCTTTTTATAGCAATTTTTTTTTTATTACACCTAATGGTACTCAACATATGTTATGGATAATTATCCAGAAACTCCTTTTCCATAAATAATGCTCCAAGTTTTGAACTTAACAAAACTGAAATTCTAAAAGGCCTTCACAAAAAAATCTCCTGCTTTCTAACTTATATTCACAATTGAGTCCTATGAATTATCTACTTTCCTATTCTGTGGAAGTTTACCAAGCTCAAGATGATACATAAAAAGGGCAAACTTCTCCATTCCTTTATATTAACTTTAATATATTTGAAATTATCTGGTAACATTAGTTTCATAAAATAATTGATAGATCCATTGGAGCACACCAGAAATTTCCTGGGTCATTACTAACAGAAGCACAGAAATAAATAAAAACTTAATGAGTGCTGTGAGCATTGAACCTGGACATTTGGCTCAGGAGTCCAGAACCTTAACCACCGTACTCCTCATATCCTCATATTCTGAATTATACACTTGAATTCCAACAAAAACTAATTTTGAAGTATAAATAATTTATCCTTCACCTATCTTTATTCAATGAAATATGTTTAGAAGATTTAAACATCACAAATATAAAATTTTCTTCAAGAATTGCCTAATGACTAAAAATTTCAAGCAATGAACAACTTTTGAATAATACTAGTGCTTCAGTGTCATATATGCACTATTATTGCATGGAATATGTTGCTTTTAATAAAGCTTAGGGAAAATTTATATAATTAAAACAAAAAAATAAAAAGTATATTTACGTGTAAGGTTTTTCATCTCCCCTCATTTCACAAATGACATTTGTAAGAGCCATTATATAATTCTTAGCGAGGGTGAGAGTTTCAATCTTGGACAGTTTTCTCTCCATTTTCACATGAGGAATCACTTCTCTTAATTGCTGAAATAACAGACCACATATCAGTTAATTTTTAATAATGATTTTTTTTTTTTTTTTTTTTTTTAGCTCAAAAGAGTATTATAAAAGGATTTGCAATAATGGTCATATTTGCCTAGTAAAAAGCTGTTTTGTATTGAGCTTAGAATCCTGGTGAGAAACCAATTAAAACATATCCCCCATTAATATATTTAACCAATAATTTAACTCATATGAAAGTAGTCAAGTCCTTGGACCAAGCAGATGCAAGCAATTTAAAATAAGAACTTGAGGAATATTCATTCTAAATTTTAAAATAATAATTGTAAAATATGTATATTATATACATATATTTATATGTATTTACACACACACACATATATATATATAGGTGAATTTGTGTGTGTTTATAAACTTATTGATGCCCAAAACCTTTTAAAATTTTTTTTCCAAGCAGCTTTAAAAGTAGGAATCTGATGTCAATCCTTCTACTATGTTTCATTATGACAGCTGTATGTGCTCCTTTGTTATGNATATTTTAAATGATCATATATATATAAGGTTGTTAAAAAAAAGGACCCTTATATCAAATTCAAGATTTCAAAGGTCTATAAATGCTTTATTCCTATTTAATTTTAATAAATCAAAGTTCAGAATAAGTCAATGTAGCCAGCAATTATTGAGCTATTACTATTACTATTTTCTCTGGACTGACTTGGAGTAAAACAAAAAAAAAAAAACTACCAAAATAAAATGACGAGTCAAAAGCTTCCCATTGAAATGACATCTTAGGCGTGTTTTTATTTACTTTTTTCTTGTTATTTGTTCCGGTTCTGAGTATTAAGTTTCAAAGAAGAAGTTACCTCGAAGGCGTCATTCAGAGAGTGCATCCTCATCCTCTCCCTCTCGTTGGACTCCAGCCTTCTGAGGTTTCGCTCCCTGGCTGTAAGCCCTTGTCGCCGCCGCCTGGAACCCCAGTTCGAAGGTCTCCTGCCTTTACCGCCTCGCCGCCGTCCCAGGCCTTCCACCCCACTCTCACTGTCGCTGTCTGTGAGCAAAAAAAAAAAAAAAAATCACATCTTCAATTTTGCACTATTCAAAGATCATTACTTTCTAAACCTTAGCCGCAGAGATTTAAGGAAGTAAGTCGCGCGAAGCTCCAAAATAAATGTAATACTCTACTTCTTCATGAAGTCCAATTTTATTATTTTTGCATGATGAAATATAAAATCTAACATTAATGATACCATTCTATTCAAAGTTATGAAGTTCAACATCAGATGGATTTTTCTTAAATCAGTTCTGGGTTCCGACTGACTAAGGCATCTTTACTTATCAACCAATAATGTTGGTTTTTAGTGAATACCAAGTTTCGTTAAATTAATGATCTTTTCAAGAGCTAAGGCTTAATAAATTATTTAATAAAAAAGTCTGGTTTCTTGTTATTGTAAGATAAACAGAATATATTTGGTAATAGTTGACTCATAGTAATGACCAAAAGATCATTAACACTTTTTCTTCAATTAGAAGAGAGGACAGCTTATTCCTAGACTAATTAAAAACGTACACTATAAGTTACTTTGACTACATGAAGGAAGATTCAACATGTAATTAAAATATTTGAATAGGTTGAATCTGCAATAACAGTTAAGCAAATACTTGCCCTCAGTTTTATGGCATTAATAAATAAATACAACATGTATTGTATTAAATTTACCATATTCTTTTTTTTTAATTTAGAGGCCTATAATCAACGCCTAGAGCTAGAGGTTTCCCTAATCCCTTAAACTATAAGTTTTGTAAAGCCAACCGAAAAATTCCATGAAGGTTCTCAAGAAAATTCATATCAATCATTTACTAATATTTAATACATTTTTAAGAAAGATTAGATGGCTAGAAGATAAAATTCCACATGCGATTTTTTTATTTGCATTCTTCCTTAATTAACAGTAATGCAATATCAAGCTTCTAAAACAGCACAATTTTGAAACGCAGTAAAATAGCACAAGTTAGAAATGTAATACTCACTACAGAAATTTCTCTTAGTCATCATGAATGTGCCAAGTTATATGATGATAATGACGCGCGCATGTGGGTGTGTGTGTGTGTTTGTGTGCGTGCGTGTCGCTAGGATAGGAAAATTCTAAGAAGCATCCTTAGTGGGTAAATTTCTTCAAATTTTGGATAAAAGAGAAGTTGGAAAGTAGATCATAGGGCAAATGGAATCTTAACAAATAAACGTACAAAGTAAGTTAACTTTACCACGATTTTATATATTTTAATTAAATTGAAAATGACAGCTATTTAATGAAACAGTTCATAGAAAGTCATTTTCTTAATTGCTAAACGGCACTCACTGTGAGAAATGATTGAGAGATAAGACAGAAATGCGTCTTTTATGGAAGTCACTTGAAGTTAATAGCCTCCGTCTGAATGTGAAGAATGTCAATCAGGGCGAGCAATTACTGCACTTCGTCTTTGCAATGGTCTGCCCATTTGAACCTTGCGAATACGGCGGAGTCATTAACGGCCAGAACGTGTCTAAAATCCTGAATGGACAGTCAAGGGAGCTGGCCGGTCGTCCTTGGCCCTGTAACCATTCATATAAGTTCAGGGGCTGTAAGTGTGCCCAAAATTATCAGGGACTTAGTACAAATGGGAAAGCATGGCTACGTATTTATCGATTGAACAGGACTGATTGCCTGAAAAATATGTTTAGAATCTACTTGTAGCCCCTGGGTTTTTTGTCAATAAACAACTTCTTATTTCCTCTAATATTACGTCCATTAAAAAAAAAAATGTTTACAGCACTTGGCATGGCAAGTAATCCCACATTATTATATCTGTCTGATTTTGCTTCATAAAGAAGTCAGCCTATCGTTTTTAAATTTATCACTTGTATGCTAAATATTTGAGTGGCAGAGAGAGAAAAAAATTATATATATAT
>KZ809326.1:70001-80950 GCA_000696205.2 Oncopeltus fasciatus | reverse complement strand
GTAGAAGAAAATAATAATTAAAATAAAATAACAATAAAATAAATAAATGATCATCACTGTGCAGGGAGAAGGGTCCCATCGACCTCACTCCCAATAGGTTTAGGCATAAAGGCCCAGGAGGTCACGAGGCCAACTCCGGTTTAGTCGCCGGGGAGAATTGTGAGGATTCAACATTAAAATAGTTTCTTGTAAATAATCAATAAACTTATAACAGTAAATTTAGTAATTTTTTTAAAGATTCAAAAAAATCTATTAATATTACAATTAAAATTATTATCGGATTATATGTATTTAATGTTCTGTATTTTTTTAAATATAAATTATTTGGTCGCAAAATTAAAAATAGTAAAGACTCGAGCTTCGAGTGTGTAACATTTAGAGAAATTTAGAGGATCATGTGAATATATTCTTAAAGTTCAATATAGAGCACCGACCCCATCCAAAATGTAAGAGTCGCTAAGAGATGCTAAGTGTTCAAGTCCTGCCCTGCGCATGCTTTTAACAAAAGTTTGTCCGATTTCATAGGCTTTTAAAGTATAGTGATTACTTCGAGATGAAATGGTTACAACTCCCTTACCTATATTCATTTTATTGGTTTGTGTAGGTGGTTTTAAAAAAAAATCTATAATTCGGTTTTATTAGGAATCATGTATAACTGAGAAGTATTCTTGTTAAGTAACCAGCTTATTCTCCAACTATTTACTGAACTATTATTTCTGTTTTATGTAATGCTCATGGTGGGTCTCGAACCCACAGTGTCAGTCTTATTTGTACCGTGTGGATCCTTTATACTAATCTGGTGTTCCAACTAACGATTATTTTTACCAATATTACTATTATTTTACCAAGTCTACAAATATTATTTGTCACTCAAGTGCACATGCTCTCCCGTGTTTACCAAAAAACATGTGTTAAATAATATTTAAAAAAAAATCTTCACATCTTGTACTACTGAATGTAATATACTTCTGTACAATATATAAAATGCAGACGTGATATTTATGTAGTTTTTTATACATATGTACAATCCCTGGATATTACATTTTTATTCATTTTACATAGGGGGGACCAAATCACATATTCATGGCACATGAATAGATTGAGCCTAAGCCTAATCAATAAATATCCGTTGAGGTTTCATGAATTTCCTCTGGAATTATCGGGCACCCTGAGTAAACAGGAGATATTTTTCTTTCTTTCTTTTTTTTTTTTTTTATCATATTCTTTGAGAGGGAAAACAAAACGATAAGGAAGTGGGATGGTGATGGAATATCAATGCGGAGAGGTGGCTGGGACGAAGGGAGGAGCTTTTGTTAGCGGGGAAAAATAAATTGCCGACTCGGAGACTGATAAGTTGAAGTGGCGAGGCTACAGACAGGGTGTCGGAACTCACAATATGTCCGGGGGTAGAACTAACAGCTAACAGAAATAAAAGTGTTAACCCCTTCTCTACGGCCAACTTCACCCCTTGTATTCCCTCCCACGCGTCACTCCTCCCAAGTCTAGTTCCCTCCGAAAGAAGGGAGCTCTGATTTATTTGTTCCTCTTATAAGATATTCTTAGCAGATTTCACTCAGAAAAATCAAGGAATTCACCTTGTTGTCATTTAGGGCATTGGGGGAGATAAAAATACGTTCTCTTCAAAGTTTTTTATATACGTCTGTATGTATGACATGGAGTAGTGCTTATTTATGGTCCTGAGGCTTAAACATCTACAAATACTGTCGCAGACGGCACTTGCAGAAGGAGATAACTAAAGCGTAGACAAAATTAAGAGTGCAGGTCTGGTCATGTTGTACGAATGGGTTCAGACTAGATTCCAGTTAAAACTACTCAGAGGGAACTCCATGACGCAAGGTGAATTGGGAGACGAAGTGTAAAATGGCTGTACAGCGGTACTGCAGACTGATTTGAGCTCAGGACAATGACAACTGACGGGAGCTAGCCACCGTAAGAATTAATCATTTTATATTTTTACTTCAGTAAAAAATATAATAATAACTTATTTTTCTAACTATGAAAAGCTACTGGCAATTCAGACTATTCTACACGTGTTTTTGTGGGCTTCCAGGTTTTCCAAAAATAGTCATTTTTTGGATTAAACCATGTAGAAAAGTTACTTTATGACGAGTACTCGCACATCTTGTGATAGCATCTTCAGAGCTGAAAGTACAATTCTCATTCTCATACATAAGCCATTAGGAAGCTATCTCATGATGTGCAAGTACTCGGAATAAAGTAACTCTTTACAAGGTTTAATCCAGAAAATGTATTTATGAACTTTTCACTTTTATTTCTACGTGACGTAGTAAATTTTTCCTAGTGTATTTCGTGATATAATGATTTGTACTACATTTTAAGTTATGACTATTTATTTGCAATTCATATAATATTATAATACAGAAATCTCTGGAATAATTTTCTTTTTGGTCAAATTAAAATTGTTTGATATTTCAAATACGGAAGAATTTTGTAAGCAATTAATGAGAGGGAATAGAATAAAAAAATCTATCTGTCCCAGCCAGGAAACGAACCTGGATCTCCTGCTATCCGGGCTGGTGTGTTAAGCCATTACACCACAAGGACTAGCCAGATATCTCATTAAATTCCCTCTACACTAGCGAGAGCCTAACCTACGAGAAAGACGAGAANACCTAGGGAGTGAATGCACTGGCATTTTTCTCCCCCTCTCAATCCCTCCTTGACTCCCTGCCTAGTCTCCTTCTTATCCTAGGATAAGGAGAAGATGGGTGCCAGATAGTCTATCGCGGGTTAACCTGGGCACCTCTCTGAGGACGGGTTACGTCCCGGGATAGACGAGCAAGGACTCTTATCATGTACCCCATCAAAAAATTAAGTGTAAAAAATGTACAGATAATTTTTTTTTAAATAAAGAGTTAATTCAGAATTATTGAGAGGGAATACAATAAAAAAATCAATCTGTGCCAGCCTGGAAAAATTTTGTATTTATTGTCAAATATATGAGTTGTTGATAATTAGCCGTAGAAAGGTTGGGAAACCCGGTGAGGGGTTGAAGGCCAGCCTCAGACAGTAGGAGCCCTTAAATCACAGGAGCCCTTAGGGATTCGGATTTATGATGATCAAGAGAACATTTTCCCCGCGAACGCCTAGGAACTGTCAACACGCTGCCGGCCGCGCCGAGCGATAACGGGGGGTGGAAGACGCCAGGTCTGATCTATGCCCCCCCAGTGGACCTCCATTACGGATCCTTCAGCTGATTGCTATCTTAATGGCGGGGATGAGTCTCCTTCGCCTCCGTCTCTTAGTATTAGCAAGGGATTGTGCGAGCGCAGAGTACTCCATCAACCCACCGTATCGGCGCTCATTTGCGGTCTTCAATCTCCCATCTGAACTAAGTGAAGTATTGAAATGTAATTAACGCTTACACTTGTACTTGATCAAATCAAATCTGTATTTAAAGTTTCTATAGCCCTCTTGTATTCTGTTAAATACTGATTAGTATAAACTGACTAAGTAAATAAATATTTTATTTGGTTGTGGTTTTTTATCCCACGTAAATTTTAAACAATTAATGAGAGGGAATAGAATAAAAAATCTAACTGTCCCAGCCAGGAATCGAACCTGGATCTCCTGCTATCCGGGCCGGTGCACTTGCCAATTGTGCTACCAGGACAAGTCTGATAAGTCATTCAATTCCCTCTACATTGGCAAGAGCCTAACCTACGAGAAAGACAAGNAAAAAACCACAACCAAATAAAATATTTATAAAGAAAAAATTAAATGAAGTAAATGACGATAGTCGACAAATAGCTTGACAATGTCAGCTCCTTCGAGTGTAAGACGAAGTTCTTGTCTTTCTCGTTGGTTAGGCTCTCGCCAATGTAAAAGAAATTGAATGAGATACCTGGCGCGTCCTGGTAGCACAACTCGCAAGTGCACCGGCCCGGATAGCAGGAGATCCAGGTTCTATTCCTGGCTGGGACAGTTAGATTTTTTATTCTATTCCCTCTCATTATTTGTTTAAAATATGACTAAGTAAATATTTCTGTCTAAAATAAGTATTACTAAATTTTCAGATATAGATCAAAGAGATTTAAAATTAAAAAATAGTCAATTATTATAAAAATGTATGGGACCGCGTTTTATCTTCAGCCAAATTTAGCTGTCATACCTTTTAAATTCATTGTTCCCTCCGGCTTGTTAATTAAATTTTCTCATTTACTCTTATTTATTTCCATTTTTAAGAGACATGGGAAATCTGCTCAATTTACGCAGCACCAACATTCCGGTTTTCTTTTTTTTTGTGTGTGTGTTAGCCTCCCTGTCAATAACTTAGGGTCATTGAAGAAGAGGCTATCTACGGTTGACCATCCCATTCTAAACGTCCACGGCTCATGACAAGCTTTTACTAATAAATAAAAGGTTGCCCAGGGCGGGATTCGAACCCGCAGCGCCAGGATTGCGAGACCGAACGGATCCCATGAGCTACCCCGGCGCCCCGTGACGGGGTTTGTTTCTGTAACATTACGTTGTGACGGTTTTCAATTCCCATCGTGTGGTTTCATCTGCTAGTCGCTAATTGGTTGACAGTGTACTCCTGTTGTTGTAAGTGACACTAATTACCAGTATCGAAATCTAGATTACTGTAGACACCGCCCTCTAGTCTGAGGAGATCCTAACACTACAGTAACTTCATACTAAACACACATAGCAAAGCTGCTGTGCGGGAAGGAGTAACCTGCCTTCTGCCTGGGGCTGTTTTAAGTCGTGGCACATGAGAAATGAAGTTTCGTTGTGAGCGTTGTCGTTAAGACACGTCTGAATGTTAATATGTCTTGTGTTACCAGTACATACTAAATGAATAGAATGCTTCATGCATACTCTCATGAATATGTCTTCAACATAAATTTTAAAGAAATTTCTTACTTGTTTTTAGTAAGGTATGAAATAGAAATTTCCCGCTAATATTTATTCACTTATCCCTCACCAAAATTCATACAATATTGATTTTTAAGAAATAGTTCACTTTCCAATTGGTATAGAAGGGCTGATTTAGATTGGAAATAAACTTGCGAAGACTAACACCTGTGGACGTTAGAAGAAGAAAATAAACTAAATTTGTTCTAAGATGGGGGGTTCGGTCAAGGTAGATCCAAAAAACACAAATTTAAAAAAAATGTATTTTTTAATAAAGGATTATCTGCGAACGTTTCGGATGAGAGAGGACGTCCTGTCCCTAAGTTCACATATCCATCATGGATATGTGAACTTAGGGACATGTGAACATAGATGGATATGGGAACTTAGCGACAGGACGTCCTCTCTCATCTTCATGATAGCCCTGAAGATGGCTTACAATGTAAGCCGAAACGTTGGCAGATAATCCTTTATTAAAAAATACATTTTTTTAAATTTGTGTTTTTTGGATCTACCTTGACCGAACCCCAACTAAAATCATCTTAGAATAATATCTACGGTTAACAAACTCTCCTTTTGAAACTAAATTTGATTTATTTTAGCCATCAAAAATGCTGCTCACCTTCCTCAACTGATTCAGGTTATCTCTAATGAAGATAACAAATCTAACAACAAGTTCGTATTAAGATCATCAATTTTTTATTTGATAAAGTTCTTTCATTGATGAGGTTTTAAGGACTGATTAGAGTTCTGTGGACTTATCGAGGAAAAGTAAACAAATGACTATTCATAGGAAAATCATTATGTAATTGTTTAAATGGTCATAATTTAAAGCAGTCTATATAAAAAACTACATTAAGGTTAGTTAATTTTGAGTAATTATTGAATTTTGACTGTACGAGGTTCATATGGTATGAATTCATATGGTGAATATTGGGGGTAGTATATAAAAATGAATGCTCAGAACATTTTGAAAGCCTTGTTGAGTGGGATCGATTTTAAGTAGGGCTCATGTGGTGCTTATATTCTTGTAGGGGTGCCACCGTCCATCTTCTTCTCTGTCTTCGCTCAACGAGCCTGTGAGGTTCTGCTCCTCCGAATTTGTTGGCAATGTAACTTGGAGGGAATTCTCAGCGTGAACTTCAGGTAATCGGATCAGTCCCGGGGACCGACTACCTCAGATGCCTCACTAGCTGCACGAGCGCCCCTTCGGCTGGATCTTCGAGTTACTTGATGGAGTTCGGCAGTCGGCCGATAGATGGCACTTCTATTCTGTCAAAGAATGCGGCAGACACATTTAAAGTTCTATTAACAGTTGTAATTCTCGACTTATCAAGAGCCCATCGAAGAGAACATTTTTTGGTCTTTAATTTATTTTTTATAACTACTGAAAATGACTATCAGTCAGTGAGCTGGCAGATAATATAAAAACTAAGAAACATGAAGGGAATTAGAAATTTTTTTAAGTTTAACTTATTTCAGATCTCTCATGCAGAATCCATTGAGTCTCCATGGTGTTTGATGTAGATGGAAGCTGTATCTATAGGGTGATGATCGCTGCAAAGTGTGTCAGTTAAGCCAAGACAATAAATAAATAAAAAAGAAATAAAAGGATATTAAAATAAAATTATTTTGTCGTGATGGATTGCTAGACACTCCCGGCGAGAATAATGATCCCGGAAGATGACTTTCAATTAATGCCGAAATTTTTGCATTAAGGAATACATTTTTGCGAATTATTTCACATAAGTTTTATTCCTAAATATTTCTCTGACCTCAACTATCGATGCGGTCAACCATTCCATTCCCAACTATGAGCTATTAACGTTGGCATCATTCCTTATTTAGGGTTCTTCCTATATTCAGGGTCAACCTTTGAATGTATTCTTAAATGACTGAAAATGCCCGTTTTAGCCAGGAGATTTATTGGAATACAAAAATTTTTCAATATTGATATAAATAATTTTAGTAATGAAATGACGTTTATCAAGCCCACTATGTATAAAATATAAAAATTTAATACCATGTTCAATAATGTAATAATGTTGCTGCAGTAATTTGGGTGGATCTCCCTCTTTGTAAACTTGATAAACGAAATTCAATATTTCCATAGGCATTATAACCCCAGTATTTCCAAATATATATACATATATATATTCAAATTATTCATTTTATTCAAATTATATATCATACAAAGTGCAAAATGATATTTTATTCCGTTAATGACTTAGAATTTTTACGCATTTGGGAGTAGATATATGCGATTGTAACCACAAGAGTTAAAATATTCCCCCACTCCTCCTCCATGAATTATACAGGCCCTACCCCTTGTGATCCTAATTTCGACCTCATTATTTTTTCCAGCTTAATAATATAAAACTATTCATTTACTATTATCTAATCCATTTTAATGAAACTTGGAAAGTTTATTAGTTATAGTTTTTTCTAACAAATGTATATTTCTTCAAAAGAAACAGTCACCCAAGTTATAATG
This sequence comes from Oncopeltus fasciatus, assembly GCA_000696205.2. NCBI lineage: Eukaryota > Metazoa > Arthropoda > Insecta > Hemiptera > Lygaeidae > Oncopeltus > Oncopeltus fasciatus. The sequence continues at coordinate 73,557 of KZ809326.1, read as the reverse complement.
CACTTGCATGTAGTGATAATGCAAGTGCAGCCTCATAAATTGCTGGCTTGTTTTCACCATACAGTGATGGTACATAACAGATTGGATATCGAGAGACCATAGCATGGCATTCGGAGGTAAATATATTATGTTAGTGATATAATGCAAGTGGAAGTGATAAGAGCTGTGAGACTTGATTATCTGTAAGTGGATTCAAGTAATTTGAAGTGTCTGTTTTTCATTTCGACTACCAGTCAAATGACTCACTTATGTCCAATACAAATACTCTTGTATTCAGTCAGAATGAACGTATTATACACTCCATCAATAATTGGGGGAGTATATAATACGATCTTTCAGACTACAGTTATATGCTCTTGCCTCACTTATAAGATGACGCGGCACTGGCTCAATTCCTAGTTTGTACAAATACAAATATGCTACCACAGCTTTGTCCTTGTGTAACAATTTAGTTTAATTTTATAGCCACAACTCAATTATCCTTCTCAGTTAATTTCATAACAAAAAAAAATGTATTTCCTTTCTGACGTCAAGAAGAGATATAATATGTGAATGAGGGATGACGTAGGAAGAGAGCTTATCAGTTTTCCTCATATGAACATATAAATCCGAAACTTGATCGGCTAGTGGGTGGATAAAAGCCTCTCATGCGGGTAATTGCTTATTGTAAGATACTCAGTTACAACCATTATCTTTTGCCGTAATCCAAGATTCATTAGAGCTTTGTCTTCGAGCTGTCAGCCGAAGAAATTAGTTAGATCTGCCATATCAGCTATAATAAGCTCTAGCATGCTGACAACTTTAGGCGTCCTTTATCTTTTCTTGGNAAAAATGTCTTTCCTTTCTGACGTCAAGAAGAGATATAATATGTGAATGAGGGATGACGTAGGAAGAGAGCTTATCAGTTTTCCTCATATGAACATATAAATCCGAAACTTGATCGGCTAGTGGGTTGATAAAAGCTTCTCATGTGGGTAATTGCTTATTGTAAGATACTCAGTTACAGCCATTATCTTTTGCCGTAATCCAAGATTCATTAGAGCTTCGTCTTCGAGCTGTCAGCCGAAGAAATTAGTTAGATCTGCCATATCAGCTATAATAAGCTCTAGCATGCTGACAACTTTAGGCGTCCTTTATCTTTTCTTGGGATATATTAATTAAACTAAAATGTACTAAATAAAATTTAAAAAAAAAACAGTCCCGCAATAGGCCATACAAGGGGAGTAGTATCCGTTTGTGTTAAGGATTTATTTATGCTTGATCTACGGCACACTTGAGAAGGAGTGTCGCCAAACAATTCTAGCCGCCTAATTTCTTTCCCATTCAACGGAGAATGATTCCCAATTAGAATTAGGACATGGTGTTCCCAAGGAGCACACGAGGAATCCTCTAGATCTTTACAAACAGTAGCACAGAGGAATAAGACAACGAAGCACTGTGAGCATTGAAAAATTTAGCTAGGGAGGTCAGTAACTGAATCACCAAACCGCTGTCCTTCTCTAAAATACCAAAAAAATAGTTATCTAATGAATTATTTGCGTTTATTAGATATTTTTAAATATTCCTATTATGAAAGTAAACTTTCAGCTAGAAGTCAGACTTTTAATTTTTAGTGACATCCAAGGATGTAGTGCCTATGTGAAGTGATATCGATCGCCTCAATTTATCCATTTCAAATTTCAGCAGTGTATTTTCTTAAGCCTGAAATCGTCGTTGAGTTATTCGGTCTTTTAAAGCTTCGCTAATATTCTCAGCTGTATATCAACTTCTATTAGAGAATATGTACAGTGGAATTCATAATCTAGACTCCCAGCAATCCCGTATCAAAAACTCATTAAGAGCGCTTAGAATTCTTTAAAGTATACAATATTCACCACCCTTTTGGGAGCCAGATATATTTCAGTTATCTTAAAGAAAATGAATAGAACCATCCAAGATACCATAGTAATAAATAATTACAATAAAATATATTACTTTAATTCCTCTTTCACTTAATTAAATTACAATTTGAATCCGTTCTAAGCATTAATAAGTTGATATATTAATCGTTTTATTAAACTTAGACTATTTTTAAATGGAGAGCTTTTTAAACGTAGATCTTATTATTAGATTCTAAACAATTTATGGGAGGGAATGGAATAAACTATTTAACTGTCCCAGCCAGGACTCGAACCTGGATCTCCTGCTTTCCGGGCACGAATGCTAACCATTACATGAAATCCAGTTTCGAGTCCTGGCTGAGACAGATAGATTTTTTATTCTATTGCCTCGCATTAATTGTATAAAATTTACGTAAGATAATATACCACAACCAAATTAATACTTATTATTAGATGTTTTTCGTTGGGGTTTGGTCAAGGTAGATCCAAAAAATACAATTTAAAAAAACATGTATTATTTTTTATCTGCCAACGTTCGGCTTACATTGTAAGGGCTATCATAAAGGCGAGAGGGGATGTCGTGCTAACAGGATCCCATTTTCATGACAGAATTGAAATCATGAAAATGTTCCTGGTGACACAACGTCCCTTCTAGCCTTCATGATAGCCCTGAAGATGGCTTACAATGTAAGCCGAAACGTTGGCAGATACAAAAAAAATGCACATTTTTTAAAATTGTATTTTTTTGGTCTACCTTGACCTAACCCTTACAAAAAAACATCCAGTAATAATTACTGGACTATTTTCTTTTCTCTATATCGTTTACACAATTAACCACCTATGAAGATAAAAATGTGGCAGATGATTTGAAGCTTAATGTAAAAATATATAAAGCATAACACACTTATCAGTAAAATTAATTAAAAGAACAAGGGAAACAATATAATTTGTTTACGGAAAAATAGAAAGACGAGTTGACAAGTGAAGAGTCCCGCGAAATATCTCTGCTCTCTGCTCATACTATCTAGGCAGCCGTGAAGTCACGTGACCTGTCACTATTAGCCTCTCCTTCCGCGAGCCCTTTTCCACATGTCAGACACAATATCCCCCTCCATTAACTTTAATAAATTACACAAAGGTAATTGCCGGCTCTACCATCTCTTCCCCCCTTCTCTCATTCGCCCTCCAGCTCGCTCTCTTTTCTAATCATACTCTCTCCGTCAGCCCGCTATCTCCTACCCTTCTTACGCGTCCTTCCTGTCACACACCTCTGCCGGGGTAGGAGTTCCTGCGCCTAAATGGATTAGAGTCCGCTTTTTAGAAGGGAGCTGTGTTTCTTGCCCCCTAATCACTCTGAGTATCGCAGGGGGTGGGAAGTCTGGTCTCCCCTCGCGTGAGCTTTTATGGCTCTATCCCGATGAGGTTTCCGACTAATTATCTTGATGAAAATGAGATCACTCTATAGAGCGTAGAGCTTTCTCAGGCCAAGTGAAGCTCAGAGCCGCTCTGCCAGCTGATTTTCAACATTTAACAATACTTGGGCTACTTTTTAGTATTTTTGTAACTTTCTTTATATATTTTTGTAAGAAAACAATTTTTCATTTTCCTCCCAATATTTATTTTTTAGATAAATAAAAAAAAAGTCTCTCTCTCTTTCTTTCTCTGTATATATATAT
>KZ809326.1:28665-42748 GCA_000696205.2 Oncopeltus fasciatus | reverse complement strand
CTTTAAGCATGGTCTCTTCACGTCTATATATATATATATATATATATTCGGTGGTTTTATAGAATCGAGGGTAATTTAGCCACATCCTGTGGTACCCATGTGACCTATACCCATACCTTACATATGTGATTATCCCCAGGGGTATACTCTTTTAGATGAGTTTTCACCAGTAGACTGATGGATCTCTCATTCTGAAACGAATTTCTTCTACAGAAGAAATCTACTGAAATCAACAATATTTCCGTTATTATTAGTAATATTATAGTGTATACTGTGGTCTTTTAACATTTATGTTTTTATATTGTTTTTTTTTTTTTAATTACATAAAAGACTAACTGTCCATCTTTAAAAATATCGGCTAATTTAAAAATTAACTACAAGAGTTGAGGGTCTCCCTACCTCTCGTTCCGCCTGCCGAGATAAAGTAGTCATACTTCAAAATGGAATTAGTTATAAACTCTTATTAACGTTCATTTTTATTGAAACATGTGAATGATGCTTGGATTCACTACTTCTGAGTAACAGGCAAATATAAGTTTGTTTATTTTTACAAACATTTTTTTCGTTTATGTATTTAATCCCACGTAAATTTAAAAAAATAAATGCAAGGGAATGGAATAAAAAATCTAACTGTCTCAGCCAGGACACGAACCTGGATCTCCAGCTATCCGGGCCGGCCTGCTAACCATTTGCACCACCGATACTACTTTAAACCGTGTTAGGAGTTTAGACTCCCGGTACGGTTGCGTGGAATTTAATGGGTTATCTCTGTAGTCTCGGTTGTATAATTGGTTATCACGCCGGCCCGGATATCTGGAGATCCAGGTTCATGTAGATCCTCTAAATTTTTATTCTATTCCCTTGCATTTATTGTTTAATTTAAACACAACTGCCAAATTTCCTTGTCAAAACTAAAAAGAAAGCGTTGGTAGAAACACATTTACTGAGAGGAACTTATGTTAAGACATGAGGTAGACAATACTCACGACCATTAGGAGAAGGCCCTTACGGCGGCTCTTGAGGAGGGAATTCGGCAACACGGGAAAACAGTGGACACATGTTTACCTAACGAAGGTGCCTCGCCGTATTGTACTCCGTCACTGGGGCAGAGAGAGGTCTCGCTCAGTTAGGTTATACATCGGGCAAATGTTTTCCTTGCTAAGCATTGCAAACAGAAAGGAGCGACTCCGCGTCGTCTTTACTCTTCATTTAGTCAATTAGTAGGGGTTCGACTTCCGGCGCAGTATCATTCTCTCTCACCCCCACTCCACCCCTCTCTCACCCCCACTCCTTCCATCTCTCTCAGGAGCAAACTACGACCTATGTTTTCCTGAGCACGAGAAATATAGATTTACCATTGGAAGTGGAGCGCTTGAAGGGACACTAACCGAAATAAAAGGTTTTCAAAGTTTTTCATAGCGTCCTGTTCTAATCATTACTTTGAATACATGTGTTCATTTACCGTTTCTTCTTCCGGGTTGGACCGTGTCAAATTGGTGTTATTTGCCGAGCTTTCGCAAGAAGAAACGGTAAATACTTCTGACGACCGTCGAAGCCTACGTGAACAACAAAGATATATCATTTTTCTTGAGTTTATCGTACTTCATTTTTTTTTTCTTCAGATCTCATAATCTCATAAATATAATAATTTGTAACGAAAAAATTTTTCATATTGGCCAACATTGCGGCCTAATTCTTAGCCCTTCATTAGGGCTAATTATAAAAAATAAACATAAAAAAATAGTTTAGAAACAAGTCTATATGTCATAATCTAACAAAGAATAAACTAATGAAAATATAAAATTGACGACATGAAAACTTGTTCTTCTCTCCAATATGATAATTATTTTCTTCAGTATTCGTTTTATTTTTAAATAGTAGTCGTTCAATCTAAATTACACTATTAAATATTTTTAGCTATGTTCTTTTTTTTAATAAAAACTATAAAATTATTTTATATAACGTATTAGTTGTGGTATTTTATCCCACATTAATTTTATACAAAAAATACATAAAATAATGGAATTTAAAAAAAATCTTACTACCTCAGCCGGGACAAGAACCCGGGTTTCCTGCTTTCCTGGCAACTATCCTTTACACCACAGAGGATAGCTAGATAATTCCTCCTACCCCCGCAGTTTACTGGGAGTCTAAATGTGGTTCTCGTTTTTTTGTTGTTTTTTTCATTATATCTTTTTTTTTTAAATACTGTATTAGTTAAGGAGCAAATACAATATACATAAAATAATGGAATTTTAAAAAATCTTACTACCTCAGCCGGGACAAGAACCCGGGTTTCCTGCTTTCCTGGCAACTATCCTTTACACCACAGAGGATAGCTAGATAATTCCTTTTACCCCCGCAGTTTACTGGGAGTCTAAATTTGGCTCTTGTTTTTTTGTTGTTTTTTTCATTATATCTTTTTTTTTTAAATACTGTATTAGTTGTGGTATTTAATCCATCCCACATTAATTTTAAACGAGAAATACAAGGGCATAGAATAATAGAAGATCCGGGTTCTAGTCCCGGCTGAAGTAGTAAGATTTTTTTATTCTATTCCCTTGCATTTATTGTATGAATTCATAATATTATATTTTACTCCAATTTTGATGTACATTCTTAGTCAATAATAAATAAAAAATAAATTGGGATTTTTAATCCTTTACGTCTCTAAACCCTGCTCTCCACCGACCGATTTCAACCAAGTACTAACTCATCCAACAGTTTTACAAGAAGCTGAATACAGAATTTTCATTTACTATTTTAAATGGGGGCGCTAATATGAGTACAGATGAATTTATGCATGTATATTTATGTTTAAATATACATGCATACATCAATATACATTTATTTATTTCTCAATGTAAGAAAAGTGAAATCCGTTCATTTATTTTTTTTATTTTATTTTTTTTCAAATCGCCTCTTTGTGGAAACTTGAATAGCTTGATTTCCCTACAGGATATATGATAGTCAAGTATGGGTGGAAAGCCGACTTCAGTCAAAGCTAATTGTAAACATAACTATCTCTAAAGAGGATCACTAATCACAATCGTATTGCTAATCTTAATCACACTGGGAGAGCTTTAAGCTTTTACTAAAATTTGATTAAAAATTTTCAATATTTCGCAGATACCAAAAATTTTATGGGTTAGGTTGCCACTTTCCATCAGTATCAAGACTTTCATGTAACACTTACAATATATAATTTTTTTGGTGGAACATCTGGATTTAGTTTTCTTTTTTAACTTCTAGCTCTTTAAAAAACTAAAACATCTCCTAATAAAATTAAAATAATAAGAGACTTACAATTATATTGCTCTATACTATAAGTAAAATTCAAGTAAAGAACAATTACAGTAACCATAGCGCGATAAAAGACACACATACTCACTTGTATATAAATATCATAATGCGTTCATACTTGAGTACTTATAATACTAACTTGCATCACCGATAAATAATTAAGGAGAGAAAAAGATAAATCTATGAAAGGAATATTCACCAATGTAGAATATAAAAATTGCTTCCTGAAATTTATATCTGCGATCCTAAAATTCCAGTGCTTGGGAAGATAGGATGAGGGGGGGGGGAGTTAATTAAAAACATAACTCTCATGAGTTTTAACTCGCAATGAGTTAGGAGCCCAACTTCTTCCTAACTAGGTACTGTCTTACCCACTTTTTTATAATTTGCGATCTACTCATGGCAAATTAATATTATTTATGGGCGAAGGGTTGAGTTTATCTTGGTCTATCTTCAATGTAATTAACTCTGACCTTGTATTTTTTTTTCTATTTTTATAGCAAAGAAATTAAAAATAAGCATCGATATAATGCTTCCGAAGGGTCGTTTTAAATTCTGATTTAAGATTACATTATTTTATCCCTTCTTCAATGTATATATATCACATTCTGTTGAAATAAAAGACAAAATGTTGTACACTACCATAAGTCTATGATAAGTTTTCTTCGAATCAGATTATCCCACAGTAATTATTATTATCCTTAATTTTATCGATATCTGAATCATAAGCTACTTTAATTGTTCATAAATAAAATACTAAATTCTCGGATAATTAGAGGATCACATAAAGAAAATATTTTAATACGTGGATTCCTTTAACATACTCCGACTCTTGTGCCATTTTTATTCGAACTTGTAATGTTATAAGATATATAAGTACAATTTATTGTAGAGTCTTAAAATTTTATATCTCCTTACCAATCAATATTTTCCGTTTGAGCCTTCTTTTGAAGTACCGGTCCTCTGATTTAATAATATTGGAATTCAAGTCATATCTTGCTATCGAATTTTTAATAGAAAAGATAAATCTTTTCATAACAGCGGTAGATCAATTTTAGTAAAAATTAATTAATTATTCTAAATTTATCCCTTAATGATCTATAATATGAAGCCATGTATGTTCACCCTCACGCGCTCACGAATATATTAATACACTAAAATTTTAAATTAATTTCTGAAGCTGATCTATAAAAAATAGTATTTTTCCCTGTGTAGCTGTATGAATCTAAGACAGATTTCTCATGTTTCATTGAAGATGTAAATGATAAATGAGAGTGAATAAAGAAATTAAATTACAAGTAAGTGATTTGAGCTACCATATCGTATGTAATTAACTTACCAATTTCCATTCATTGCCACAAAAATTAAAAGATATATTATTAACTAAATATCCTTGAAGAAGTACAAAGTAGACAGTTTATAAATATGTAATTTATTTTCTATGGAGTATTGACCTTATTAATATATGGTTAATATTTATGGATAATAAAATTGTTTCCAATAATTTCAAAACTTGCTTACTTTTGAAATATTTACCTTCGTTACTCATAATAATGATAGAACTTCATATGTTAATTACAATTAATCATCTTAGGCTCAGAAAAATATAATTAAACACCCGATTTTAAACACACACAACCCTTTGTAAACCCATTGAGTTCTTGCTAATGGGCTCTCCAGAGAGAGACTTTAACCACTATAACCCAATACAGTCTTACCTCAAACGGACTTTAAAGTTGTGTAAGATCTACTATTGTAGATGCTATGATATCATCGATTTATCGTTGAACAATGATCTATATAAAATCGATAATATATTTCAAAAGTCATCGCATTTATCTCACAGTGGCTTTTGCCATCCCGTTCTCTTTATTTCTAACCATTGGCTATCCAACTCAGGATAGTTTCCTCATACCTATTCAATGCAAGATTCTTACCCGTGGCTAGCGCATTGCACCACCTTATCCTCCATTAAAATGCCTCAGTTATCCCACTATTTGGGGGCAGCAAGCTCGCCCTCTATATTTTCCCCGCCCTTCGCCAGTAATTATAAAGTCCCTCGCTCTTTGCCCAGGCCCGCCCGGGACAGTAATATATTTTAAGGACAAGAGCTGCCCGGACGAAGAAATGTGGAATTATTAATTTGTTCCCTTCAAGCTCCACTTTCATGAGCCGACTCCCGCATAATCTCACCCTAAGCCTCAGTAATCCTCATTTATATCCATCGGATCGATTTTACTCCCTCGTTGGCTTGTCAAAACCGTATTAAAAGGCTTAAGTCTTAGTCTTTTTCGTTTGTAGAGTATGTATTTGTTATTGCTTTATAAACCCCTGTCTATATTCATCAGATGTTTGATCTCGTTTATATAAATTGATAATCATTACTCTCCATGAAATAGCAATCATAGCTCAGTTTTTACAATGTTGCTTAAGTATGTTTATTGCATTAATATGTTAGAAGCGTCAATCAAAGAGCTATTCATTGCTCCATCTCTACATGGATTTTTTCAAATCATAATCAGTAAATTTAAAAAAAAAAACCCTTGTCTGCTCAGAAGATATTAATTTTTTAATTTCTTATAATGTAATATTTTTAGATAAATATATTCTGAAAATTAGGTAAAAACCGCCAGAGAAGTGTTCAAAAGTGAGTTATAAAATCACCCTCTTTCGGCAATGTTATATATTTTAGTTTATTCGAATTCATTATTCCAAACATTGTGAAGTCATCTTGCCAATATTTAAATGTGAAGCCTGTGCTTACTTGATTGCAAATTGACTGACTCTTGAATAAAGGCAGTTGCAAGTATAGCATGTGTTCTTCCTCTTTAAATTAACAGTGAGTCAGCCATCCCAGTACTATAGGCATTTAATTCCCTAGTAGGTGAGTAAGATTTACGAGGTTCGCTCCACAATACGGTTCTTCCTTCCCATGAGTAATTTTATTTATTTATTTTCCTCTACATTCAGGAGGAATACATACATGTAAGGTAGATTTAAAAAAATTCACTTTCATACAGCTTTTTTCATGATTTCGCCAATTTTTCTCATCTGACCTTGTTCGGTACAAGCTAAGATAATGTTAAGTATAATTTTTTTTTATAAAGTATTTCTCATTTCTACCTGATCATACCCTTAATTATACAATAAGAATTCTGTCTTCATTTAATTAGCCTTATTACGGTTCATAATTATTTAATTTAAAACATCCCACTTTAAATAGATTAGAGCAGTATTAGTGAGTCACAAAGAGCGGACGACTGAGTAAGCAATAATAATAGTATCCTTAGTAAATAGAAAACGAATATTCCATATGTAAGGAGTTTTTATTAATATAATAATAAAAAAATAAATAATAATAATAGTTTTTCCGTAATTTTACTGTATTTTATGGGATCTTATTGCGTCTTTTTTGTTTAATGAGTATTAACGTAAAGTTTTGAGTTCAGAGCAAAGAAATTTTTTCTATAATTTTAGTTTTAAATAGTTATTGGGTTGTTTTCTGTTTGCTTTTGGCTACAAAAATAAAGTATTGTATATAAAAATATTATATATGCTATCCTTGTATTAATTTTTCATAATTTTTTTTTTATAAATATAATTCAATTTGTAATTCTTCTGCGTTAATAATACGAAACACAGTGCTTTTAACAATATACGAAAGCAATAATAATATTTCTCAAGACTGTAAAAGCCTACGTGAACATCTTACTTTATATAACATTTACATAGATAGACAACACTCTCTATTTGCTGTAAAAAGAAATTAGATTTTCGATTATTCATATAAAATATTTGCAATCACACAAAAAATTATTATTAGTACAAATAAGTCTAATATTTATAACTAACTGTTCAAGGATAAGGACATTTCCTCCATAAAAAACAAGGATAAAACAAAATAATGATTTATTATAATTACTTATAATTATCAGTAGGGTATTTCAGAGAGCAGATAGTAGATTATATCCCTCTATATTATTTCCCCTTTAAAACAAAAGGTTTAATAGATTACCTTTATAATCTTGTTAATTAAGCATAAATGCCTATTTGTACCCCATTGAGAAGGACATTCCGGAAAATATCAATGGAAAGCAAAGTAGGGTTATTATTTATTTATGTGCTTCATTCCAAATTAAAGTCATTTTATGATATTTTAACATTTTAAGTAAACAATTATACTTTTAGTTTTGATGTTTCTTCTTTATTTATGTTCTATTTGATAGTAGTAATATAGGAATAAATAGAAAACTTTCAGAGAGGAAAACCGATTGTCTTACAGTAATAAAAATAAATCTATTTAACTTGGATAATCTTTGGAAATCTTTATTAATTCATTTACTACTTTTTAAAACGAACGTGTCTGAAAGTTAAATAATAAGCATGTGGTTGTTGTTTTTTTTTCTCAAAGTTTGCACTCTGGAAATATTGTTGTCAATTTCCCATGATTCCCCATGTATTATTCAGAATAAGTAAATTTTCATTCTGTACATCTTGTTAGATGACTCTTGGGTTTACACTGTAACTGAGGAAACCCAACCGTATAAACGTACAAAAATATCAGGCGGTTTTTCGACCACTAGTGTACCTTTGATGGCGAATAAACCCGCTTGTACCATGTGTTTTCTCCCTTGATCCCTATGGCCTGTAACGGAACGGGATTTATTACTATTATTATTATTGGAGATATCAGCCTATTGATTTTGAAAATAGTTATTCAATTATGTTGAAAAAAGAACAATAACAGTCAAAGCCTTCATAACTATTTTCAAAACCAACACGGCTTTGGACTTTTATTGTTCTTTTTCAATGTATCAAACTCCATTATCTATTAGCGGTAACACAAGGGCGTTAAAATAACAATCGATACGGGTGTTCACTTTTTTTATTTATTTATTATAACGGCGTGTCAACCAATAGGACATTAACGCCAATACAGGTATTCACGATCACCATTATTGTGTTCAAAATTGCTGATGAGTGATTGGATTTTGATCTGAGATCCTTAGAAAAAACCTGGCTTTTTCGCCAGTTGCTAAAATCAGAACTAACGCTCAAAAGAAATGAAATATATCCCAAAAGGTAACTTCATTCAAATTTGTCAAAATAATAAATTACTTACACCAAAAGTTGAAGTATAATTTAAAATATCCGCAGCTCCCATTGAGATTGTTATAAGACAGCAATTAAAAATGGATTACAGCCTTAACAAACAATATTCCATAGATTATCTAAAATACTTAAAATTTTGTATTTCTCTTGTTGTCAATTTTAGACTGTCAAATTATATATGTAATTTCCCTGTAGTTACATATCAAGGGACTTCTTTTATTATTCATAAAATATTAAATTTTTCAAAAAATCACTTCTTTGAGCGCAAATAAATATTTGTTATTAAAGCAAATATGCATTCAAATTTCTAGTTTAATTAAGAAACGTCCACAAAAGAAAATATTTAATGTTTCGGTTGTTTCTTTTTTATGCGTGATCGGCTGTATATTCAAAAATTTTGACTCACTAGAAGTGGAATTTTTAAAAATAAAACTTTTATCATGAATAGAATCTCGGGAAGAGGAGAAATAAGTTTATTTTCAAATGGCTGCCAAAATTTTTCGGGATAATACCATCACTTTGAGATAGTTGTCTAAGTTGTTGGAGGCCCGTTTTGCATAATTAACGACACGTCCGACACGAATTAATTGATCAAGACCCAAAACAACCAAAAGAAAAATTCCTATCAAACAATCATGTTTTTTATGATTTTTTTTATTTATTTGCTTTTTTGTTGTTTTTTCCATATTTAAACTTATAAATAATTTTAAAGTTTGAAATATGTACCTTTTTATATAAAATGGAATTTATTTTTAAATGTTATTTAATAATTCACTTATGGAACGTAAATCTTAAATGATTTACAGCAGTGAAAACTCCCCCACCCCTCATACACACAAATATCCATTTTAAAGCCAAATTTTATTGAATCTGAAATCAATAATACTACTCTAAGAGAGCCTTATATTTTAAAAATATAATAAACAACTCATCCATTTTCCTCCGATTTTTATTGTTATTTAGTAAGATAAGATTACATTTTGTTCAGATCTATCGATTCATGTGGTTATAACGTCCTTTGTGTTGTTGAAATTTAATTTATGAAAGAAAAATTGGCTTTATATTGCTTGGATTTTTTATGGACTTTTTTTTTTTCAAATTTGTTGATGTATCCCTTATTATTCGGTTGAAGAAAATACCGTCAAGCAGAAATTTTAAGAATAGGCATCACTAAAGATGGATTTAAATAAAAGTAAATGAAATATCTGACCTTCCCAGCTGAAGAGGATCTCTAAGACTGTCTTTAAACTGTTAGGGAGGAAAAAGTGCTTAACATTCATTGTTATATTCTTAAATATTTTCTTGAATGAATATTCTTCGTAGAATTTCACGAGGGGTAGAAAATGGCAGATAAGCATATTTTCCGTCTATAATATTCTATTAATGTTTCTCCACAATCTAATAATAACGAAATTATTGTCGATGAGCCGAAAATTATTTTATCTGGTTTCAAATAGAATGCCTAAACATAATTTTGGTTTCTATATATCAGAAATAAAGGAACAATTAAGAAAACATTTAGATTTATCCTTGAACTGTAAATTACTTTTTTAAATATTTTCCTCTCTATGCATGCATAGAAAATATGCTACACGTTTCTAATATTAACATTAAGTAAAATTTCAAAAATATGCTTATATTATGTAGCATAATGCTCAATAACCAAACTCTATTGCATTAATTGTTATTTAACGATTCTCCGATTTTTTCAAATGTTCATCTGTCAAAGTAGGTATAAAGGAGGTATCCTGTAAAGGAGGTATAAATTAGCTTGTTGTAAAATATCTTAAATGTAGAAAAATTAATACAATTTGTGCAGTGTATTGAAATAAATTCCTTGAAAATGACCAAAAGGTTGAAACATATCGAGGAAGAAATAAAAGTGGTGGTTCAAATTAAAATAAATATGCCACCTGGTTCTTAATTTGGCTACTTAAATTTAACATAAAAAAAGCAAAAGAACAAGAAATCAGACACACACATACACACACACATTTATATATATATATTAAGGAATTCATCTTTTTTCTAGGTTCAGTAATGAATTAAGGAATTTTTTCAATAGCCGCACCATAATATATAGGTAAATATTAGCTTGACTTCCTAAAGGAAAGTCTGTTAATAAAAGTATTAGAAAATAGTATCACACAATTTTTTAAAGAAAAATTACTCTTATTTGTTATTTTCAATTGATACCATATTCATTGTAATTGTGTATCTTAAGATACTTTCCCCTCTATATTCAACGGCTGGGTTCGTATGACTATTTATCTGATGTCATAAGCGGCTTATATATGTACAGCCACGCTAACCATATCTTGTTCAACATTGACAGTCTTGTAATCCCCACGCTGCGCGCTCAGAACTTCCGGGGGTGGGGGGTGACTTCCCCTCCTCCCACAAGTTTTGGTATTCAGCTGACGATGGCTGGCTCAAGCTCTGCTCATGGCTGGAGCTACATCATTAGTTTTACTCAGTTTGTCCTCCTTCCGATTTGTTGATAGTATAAATTACTCCATAACTAGAGTTTCCACTCATTACTCAGTGAGTACTGTAGATAAGGTACGGTAATGAAGTAGTTCTGAGTAAATATGAAGATCAATTGGGAAAGAGGGGGTAAATACTACAGTAATACACCTTCTTAAATAGAGGAGTAATTTGAATATTTTCATTCTATTAAGCTTCTCATTTTCGTTGTTTAACTGAAAGCTATAAATAATAAACTTATTTTATTTATGTAACTTTGAGTTACAGCATCTTAAAGTAGATAAAATTTACTTCGAAACTATGAAGATAAAATTTAAGTAAGAGGCTGAGAAGTGTAGAGTTAATGACTTACGGGAAAATAAAATTCAGCAGAGATCTAGATCTATAGGTGAAAGTATTTGCGAGCTTGATCATTCTTAAACTATTAAAAACTTCATTCATCCCCTTTATTTATTATAAATCTATTTAGCAGTTTTTTATTACTTTTGGCTAAGAATTAAATCATACGACAGACATTCTTTTTTACTATTTTGTTAGTCTAGGCTTATTGAATCATAATACATAAAAGGTTTCACTTTTAGGCCGGTTTCAATAGATTCATTTTAACAGAATTATTCTACATAAATTTTGTAAGTATGCATTTTCCCGTAACTTATTTTCTACGTTTTGCATTAATATCTACGCTGGAGAAATTATATAGGGTTTCGGCTAGTATGGGATAAATAAAATACTCCAAAATAATAATCCGAGAATTTTGGAGAATTTTATTTTTCTCATACTCATTCTGGTAGAAATCCTGATTGATTTTCCAGCATAATTCTCTAGACGGCCAACTACTCACCAAACACATTAATATCTACTTATAAAAAAATCTTCAAGAGAATATTTTATAAACGTTTTGCCCAAAATACTTTTGTACTTTCTAAATATTTTCTATCTGTTTGTTATGGCCTAGAGCATCCCTCAGAAAGAAATCTGGCGCAAATTTTGCTGGCCACACACTTAAAGTGCAACAGGCCGCGAATAAACAAGTTTTAAAAATTTGTTTCTACCCTAGGCTTCAAAAGCCTCCAGCTGGTGTAATTTTGTTAACGTTTGCATCATTTGTACTCTACGTCCGTAACACAAAATATATTTCAATTATTACGCATTTGCAATGACTCCAAAGGGGTTCATTTTTTTGAATGGACGCTGTGAGCCGCTAACCTACGAACACCTAAAATTTTCTTCGCATGCTAAAGGATTAATGTAATTTTATTTTGCTACATGTTGATCGAAAGCTTTATTAATTTGCTTTTTGTTAAAATAGAAAAAAATGGGGTTAATATTGAAAAACCAAAATAATTTGATGAATTTCAGCTCTACTGCAATCAATGCCACTCACACTCAGTCGTATGAAAACTGAGCTCGGGTAACCGGTATTGGTCTTACCCAGGTAAAGGCGGGTCACAGCTCGCTCTAACAGACGTCAACTAACGGGCGGTAATTCGACCAGCGCAAAATGTGCCTTCAGACTTCCCTGTGTGCACGTGACGCCCTTGTGAGAGCAAGCGGACATCACATCACTGGCACAGATGAGCCTTTGTGAAATCAGCTCATATCATTAATTAAATTATGCCAATTACATTATTAATAATAATGCCAAATACATTATTAACTTATACACTAATATATTTATAATTAATTAATTCTTATTAATAACTCGCTATAATTGTCTGACTACCAGAGAATAACGAAATACGCTGTCTCATTGCCATATCATCAATATTAATGTTTCTCGAAGGCTTACTCATTTCTAGCACACTGCTTTTTTTGCTTTTGCTTTAGAACAGAATATTATTCAATAGGTTTTTGTTTTTTACAATACATAAACCATTACATTAAAATATCGATAAGTTTGAAACCGGTAATCATAATTATTTTATGCCAACTATATAGGTATAAATAAGTAACAAAATAAACAAATGCACTGAAAGTAAAATAGAATCTCATTTAAGTCACAACTTAATACATTCATTTTATCTAGATAAAAAATAACTTCTGCACCGACAATCTTCATAATTTTTATTTACAAACAATAAATATGAAATTTTTATGAGACACAAGCATTGCCTCATGTTTGGTACAGCAGCACTAGAAGCTGCTTCGCAAAACGAAAGAAGTAAGAACTATCTCATATTTCTTCTAGAGGAGTACTTCCAAGGGGGAAATAGAACTGATAGAAGAGGGCGTGGCGAACGTATCTCTCAACCCTCCAGCCGTCCGAGAGACTCCAGCCGATAAACTGGAAGATGACAGGGCTAAGACAAACTAATGATAGGAAATTCTTGGCCGGAGGATGAAAAATTCCAGGGGAGAGAGGCATTTATCTATCTGGCCAACTTCGAAAAATGGCCCAACACTTAATACTTTATTCTGTTAGCGTCCTTTCCAAAATCCGAGCTACTATTATTTTTTTTTTTTACTTTCCTAGCGTTATTAAAAGAGATCTATAACTAACCGAAAAAATACATTATTAGATAAGCTTTAAATTACATAATGACTTGTGAGATACCATATTAATCAGTTATTGGGCCAGAATAAGAAAAAATGAAGTAATCCAAAATTATTGGGTAATTATTTTATTTTACTATTGTCAACGTTTTGACTTAACTTGTAAGTCGTCATCAGGGCGATAATGGTTTATAGAGAGATTACCAAGGGAGGTGAGGTTTATGGTCACATCTCAGGCTATCAGTCGAGTCAAAACCTTGTCAACAATAAAATATAATAATTACCCAACAAGTTTGGAGTATTTTATTTTTCTCATCCTGACCAAAACCCTGACTAATTTATCCCACTTAAATCTCGACGGCCAACTTACCTATGACCATATCATTAGAGCAAACGAAGGTTACGACAAAGACAATGTTTTTTTCGCAACAAACATATCACAAAAAGTTCCAGCAAACAGTGATCAACGTACTATGTGACTAATTTAAAGTGCTTACTAACTCATTCTCGAAAATTCATCGCCTAACTGTATAGTGATTAGAGTAATTTTGTATGTATGTTTCGGATGTATGTTTAACATCCAATCCTTAAAACGATTTGAAAAAAAAGTCATTAACTTTAGAAAATTTTACTCCCCAAATTACTAATTTAATAGAAACTATATATATTTAATATAAATTTATATTTA
>KZ809325.1:93247-107215 GCA_000696205.2 Oncopeltus fasciatus | reverse complement strand
TAATTTTTAGTGCAAGGGAACAGAATAAAAAAAATAATAATAAACCAGCCCAGATAGCAGGAGATGCAGGTTTAAGTCCTGGCTGGGACAGTTAGATTTTTTATTCTGTTCCCTTGCACTGAAAATTGCTAAAGTTTACGTGGGATTATGTACCACAAAAAATAATATTTATAAAATTAAAAATTTAACAGTGAATAACGAGAGTCATTTAAACAGCTTGACAATGTCAGCTCCTCCGAGTATAAGTGATATATTCGTCGGCCTCGGAGGTTAGACTCTCGACACTAGTGCGTGGAATTTAATAACTTATCAGACTTGTCCCGGTAGCATAATTGGTAAATGCACCGGCCCGTATAGCAGGAGATCCATGTTCAAGTCCTGGCTGGGACAGTTAGATTTTTTATTCTGTGAATTTTTAGTTAAATTTAGTTAGATTTTATTTTTTATTGTGAAAAAGAAAATATTTTAACACTCATCTCTAGACATACAATAAAAAATAAGGTCTGCTTTGCTGGATTATTGTAAAAAAAAAAATGCTTATTTCAAAATGTATCTTAAACTAGGAGATGAGAAAGGACATTAAGAAGCTCGGAATGAGAGCAATATTAGCTGGATACTAGATTTTAATAAATTTCGAAATTATTTTTAAGTAGTTTTAAAATTGTATTCTTTATAACATTACATACATTCTTGTTCATTACTGCTAACAGAATATGTCCAAAATATTCTATATTGGCCTGTACCTTTGAGAAAATATCAGCGAAATCAAAATAAAAAAATTATTTATTCTTAATAGTCTTTATAACTTAATAATAAGCAAGATTTACAAAAAATATCAAAATAACCCAATGTTATTTTCTCTTTTGAATATGTGCATTTTTTTTCGTTCTAAAGGTTATCATATCAAGAACAACTACCTATATAATAAGAACTGCTTGTGAAATTGTTTTCCGGTGTTGGATTTATGAAGTATTCTGTATGGGCAAAAACACAATATTTTGTTTCTTATTAATTATAACTCACTTTACTAAGAATGAAATAATTTCATTTAATATTTTACTCTGGTAAAATTAATCTCAGTTTCGGCCAAGATCAATAAAATTAATTACTCCAAAATTCATGGGTTATTGTTTTACTATGGCTAACGTTAACGATTTAAATTGTAAGTCATCATCGCGGCGATAATGATATATAGTGAGACCAAGGGTGGTTTATCTTCAGATCTAAGAGTGCAAAGCTAAACTGCTTACTAATGTCTAGTTCGCAAAAACTAATCCTTTTTCAAATATCGCTAAAAACTGTAATGTCAAGAAACTTCTTGAGGGTAAGGCTGCGTTATTCGTCCATTGAAATTTCCGCTTCCAAATGCCAGCCTTGAAATTTACACTGCCAGGAAAGTAAACTAATACCTCTGATGAAGATTTGGTGACTTCTGTAAGTGATCACCTGAATTAGCAATGACGTCAAGTATGAAGGGCACTATTTGATCACCTTGCCGCACGCCACTTTTCACTTTTCCTCCGTCGCATGCCACAAGCCGATCGACACTGGAATCTTATTCAAGGACTTCTTTTAGTTCATAGCGAGAAGGATGAGCGGTTCGCGGGGCCCCTTGCCGTCGACCCGCTCCCAGAACCTGTTCTTTGGCCGCCGGCTTGGCAAAGGTCGAGTGCATTCGCAAGTCTGACGATAACGCTCTGGAACCGGTTCTCGAAGACTCACACGAGTTCCTTTTCATTCATGTCTCCCTCCCCGCCCTCCTTTTTTGTCCCTGGATTCTTACAAGGGATTGCGCAATATATGTTTCTTCTCATTCGAAGCAGCTACTAATGATAAGTTCAGTTACTTTTAAGTTAGCACCATTGCTGCATTTATAACAATCTTAACATTCATGAACACTTGGAACTAATTATCTAAGTTTCTAAAGAAGAATCACGATGGGATAGGAGTCAAGTCACATTCGACGCAACATATGTTCTATGATTGGAAAACCAAAGGACAAAGTAGAGTGAATGAGGATGTAATACAGTCTGTTGGCAGATCTAAGGAAAGAGACGAAAACTAAGTGAAGAAATTCAACAATTACTATTTCAACAGAATAGTTACAAACAGAACTCAAAAGAGCCGTGACCAGAATGCTATTTACAGAAGGTTTTTTGCACTATTTGGAAAATATTGAAATATCCTAATAGGCTGAGGTTATAAAAAAAAAATTATACAAAATCATGAATAAAATTTAGAACCACAGAAGCCAGAGAGATCAGTAACCATAATGATGGAACACTGTGTTACAGAAGCTTCTACTAGCTAAATTTGAATAGAGGAATGATTTTTCTCAGATTTGATGAATGTGTAACATTGACAAAACTTAATATTTTTTAAGTTATTAATTTGCATAGTAACGTTAACTATCATATCCATACAATTTTAATAGAAAATTCAGTCGTAATTTTTATGGGTTTTGGGAACTTGTAAATATTACCTTGAAGAGCTTAATGTGCCCTTAAAACTCCAGCAGTGGCCTGAGGAATGGGAGTGAAGTACCGAAACCGAGGAAATTCTAGTCCATTACTATTGTTGAAAGGGTCGACAAATTTGACATTACCATGACATATGGTTAACCAGGAGGAAAAAGAACAGATGAGAATGTCCACAATTATATAAGAAGAGTCCAGCAATCCTGTCTGGACGTCGAACGATATCCGTAAGTGCGCTACACTATTGATAGATTACGGCTAAATTATAACTATGCTGTTGAATGCTTGTGGGACCTGGAAGGTAACAAACTGGTTACTGGAATGCTTCAGACTTTCACGAGCAGGTTTAAGAAAGATGAGAAAAACCGACATTTAGAAAGACAATTCTAGAAGTTATCTAGAAAGGCATAGTGGTCGCCCATGATTCCCTACCGGTCGTTCTGATCCAACGGGGAAGTAGATTCTGTGGTATGAAAGAGAACTAAAGGCCTCTGTTCGGTTGGTGAAGATTTCAGAAAAAAGTCTTCTATTAAAAGATTTATTTCATAGATCAGAACTTTCGGCTTTAGTGCAAACCATCAGCAGGAGTAATGTTCATGGAGGGAGTGGCATAAACGTTTACTTTTTATTTACAGGTATCCACAATATTCTAACTACTCATGACAATGGAGAAACTTCTATACATAAATAAAAACCTGTTCATGACAAGGCTCGAACCCTTAGTTCCCGACTTGGGAGTCCCTGAGCTTAATTCTGTTCACATTTAATTAAACAAACAGTTTTAAGATATAATCATAATTGTTAAAAGCATGAGAAGAGCAAGGCTACGTGGTCGTGACAATCAGGGAAGAAGCTGAGTATTACCTGCTCCCCCAATAGGAAATTTTACTAAATTACATGTAAAGACATCAAATGATTTTATAGGCCTTTAAGAAGGGAACAATAAAAAGAGCCCATTATTGGAAGGAAGTCTTTGTCCCTCTTTAAAGGAAGGATACGATTCACCTTCATTGTTCTCCTGCGGATCCCGGGTCAGGACCTGTAATTACGTGTACCCAGGCAGGTAAAACAGGATAAGAGGTTCAGGTTTCACGCCACACATTGAGGGAACATATCCTGCTCCCCTCATTCCTACAGGTACAGCTGGAATAAAATATCTCACTTCATCAGGACAAGCCTTTTTTTTGTTGTTGTATGTACTTTGTTCTGAATTTCTTATTAATTGAAGCAGAGTAAGAGTTATAGAATTTCCACGTTATGTAGTACCTTTGACTTATCAGATTACTTTACCCTACAGGTAGAATTAAAATTAAAATTTTTATGTTTTTTCACAATCATAAATGAATATATTATTGATGATATATGTATATATATTTGTGTGTGTGTGTATGTGTGTGTGTTTTTATAAAGATGTGTGTTTGTGAGACATCTTCTCAACACAAAAAATGTGGGTGTAGGAAAAGCAAGAAATTTCAGAGAACTGAGGAACATTCCTTCCCCTGGAGTAGAAAATCTCAAAACAAAATATTAGTTTCTGAGAGCTCAGGAATAGCAAATATTTTTTTAAAGAATATGAATTTTTTAGGGGAGCCGTTGTAATATTATGTGAGACATCCTGGGATATCACGCCTACGGTAGGCTATACTTTTAGAGAAAGTAATGAAGTCTCCCACGTCAGAAGCACTGCCGAGTCGTTGCAACACAGAGATTTACTGCTACACATTTCGGAATATGGAATATTCTTTCTGGACTCTTTTTGGGAGTATTTCTGCAGATTTATCAAAAATATTCAGGCAAAGTAACGTACCGTGATGTGACTTCTGACAAACTTTTTAATATTGTGACTAATGGCTGAATTCCACCAAGGAGAAGGGAGGGTTTACAGGACAAATTATTAATAAAATGTAACTTCTTCATTGATTTTGTAGTTACGACCTATAGGATTTGTAGGAAATTTATGTTTTATGACAGTTTTATTGCGAAAAACTTTTTTTAAGGAAAATATTAATGAATATGTATAGCCAGAAGAAAGAACAAAGGGTTACTTTTATAAATATGTAAAAAAAACTTACACACATTCATGGCCCTTGTGCTCTTATACCGACTCACACAAATTTATTTAAGTAATAGCTGAAACTGATTGTATATTTTATCTAGTGGGAGAAATATTTATTTTTTATTTTTTTACCGAGGACGAGTGAGGTTGAATTTAAGTGATTAAAATTGACATCAGAGTCCTATTAGTTCGAATTTTTTCTTTAATAAACGTTTTTTTTTTTATGCATAAATATTATGTAATGTATATTTAAGTCAATTAAGGTAGACAAATTACTTATTTTATGTTCTATAAACTTTTTCATAACTGAACTAATAATGAAGACATTGCGTTTCTCATTATTGGTCTCCCTCCCCACCAGGAAAATTGTCAGGAAATGAAATTATTGCCTACCACTAAGAAATTATGTTTTTAAATATTTTATGATGAAATTGTGTGACATTGAAATGTTTTGGCTCTTTGTTGCAAACTATTTATTGAATAATTTATTTTTAGTTGAAATCAAATGATAGAGAGGGGAGTTTTAGAGAGAGACCAAAACTTATAATCTTAACTTATTATCTCCGTTGAATTACGAAAAGCTTTATAGATTATAGTAGGTTTAAAATGTAATTTTTTAATAATTGTGGTCTATAAAGGAAGAAATTTACCCATGTTACTAAAATTAAGTGAGTGTTCTGTCCCTTCAGTCTAGAGTAATCTTTTGTGATTTTATATTATACTTAAGCTTCTAAATTAAATATCCTCATTTATTCTTTAAACGGTGTAAATGTACGTAAATACCTACTTTATTAAACTTTTTATTAGCTCAACTGATTTAGGGTTGATAAAAATCTCTTTAAATTTATCGCAATATGGCATCGACGTCAATAGCTTTCTTAAGGGAATTCTGCTGAAAGTACTCTTAAAAGTATTTCTGCCCATACTAACATTTTTACTTCACGCTCCAAGCATTATTACTAATATAAATAAATAAATCTACTAAATATGGATGATCGACAGCACGATGGATGTCATAATATCGATCTAAGTAGATGCCGCTTATCGACTAGATTTTGATACTTAAGAATAACTTACCGGAACGGGGACTGGTAGGGGACGAGAATGCCACATTCTTCTTACCTGTAAACAAAAATTACAATATATTAGATAATATATATGTGTATTAATATATGTTATAGGCATGACATATAATCGCTATAAAACTAAGAATATATGAAGAAGCTTTTATTTTTATTAATAATGTAAATTTAAATACAATTTTTTAGAATTAGTAATTGAAATATACTTTATTATATGTAAGTTACTATGCATTAATTAGGCAATTTTTTAATTGACGAATATACTGGCTACAATATAAAATATATTTTAAAAATTTATGATACCTATTTATAATCNCCCCACTCTCCAGAAGAGACCATATTGAAATATACTTTATTATATGTAAGTTACTATGCATTAATTAGGCAATTTTTTAATTGACGAATATACTGGCTACAATATAAAATATATTTTAAAAATTTATGATACCTATTTATAATCTGCATTTCTGAAAAATAGTCATAATTATTTTATGGCGCATAATGTTCTATTCACATTATTTTCTACTGGTAAATATTAATATTTACTGAACGTGAAATGCCAATGACACCGTAAGTACTTAAGGCGCTATTACCAAAAGTCATGTGCATGAATTCATTAATTTCTTAGTATAATCTCCACTGACACGATTCGGGTATCTTGGATGACCCATGAATTTGATGAATGGAGCTCTTTTAGCTCATGTTGTGTGCACCAACAGTCATTCAGGGTTATCTACAATTCTCCAGAACATTTTCTGAAACTGGCCCTTCTGAGTTATATAAAAGTTTAAAGGCTCGTGGAATATATATTGTATTCTGTTTTGACGAATCATTGATTTGATTCTGATTTGAGCTGTACTTGATTTGAGTACTGGCCCTGAGCCTTCTCAGTAGTTCCTTTTAATAGTTCTGTAGAAATTTTCTTAAACCTTCGTTATGACAGTCGGACATGTTCATTTCTGACTTATATTGACCTTTATGCACTATATTTGGCAGTACTTTTTGAATTATCCTATATCGTCATGTGTAATCATCTTATGTGAATTACGTTTTATAGTTGTAGGGAGTACGTCATTTCGAGCTCTACACTCAAGGAGTTAGTTTTAAGAATATTTCGCTGTGGTATTGATAATCCGTATTCACCAGGTTGCTCGTAGGAGGAGAATTAGACAGCCCGCCCCCGCAACATTCCCTACTTCCCATCGCCCGAACGTCCATAAATCATTCTTAATCTTCAAATAGCATCAGATACCCTCTCCCAATGTATTTTATGTATTTGCATTTAATCATCTGGGCTGATCATTGGTGAAGAGCTTAGCCAATCCTCTTCTCGCCCCTGCCTCCTGGACTCCAGGTCCCCTGGCGCGATTCTTCAACTTCCAAGAACTCTCTGGAGGCCTATACTTCCATATAGCGAGCCCAATCCCGCTCCCAGAGAGCCTGTACTCTGTGGAAGTAGCCGACCACCCCCGCTCACCGCTTTCCCGCCAAGACCCCGGCCCCCGGAGAGCACCTCCCTCCCTTCGAATCGATAGCAGTGTGACTGGGCTGTGACGTCAGCTGGACCCCGCTGCTCCCCGCCTATTTGAATACGACTAGGGATTGTATAAAATAAATAAAAGACTTCAAAGAAGTCTTAGCGAAAAGAAGTTAATTCATTAAGTCGTTCTTTCCAAAAGTTTGTGACCACTCAGCATGCAAGTATATTTCGAAAATTATATAATGTTAACTAGATTAATTAAATCCAAAGTTTAATTCTATATAAAATGACCCTATATGCATTCACCCACAATAATAAAGTTTTTAATTATATGGTATTAATTTGGAATATGCAGCTGTGGTAACATCCCATTATGAAGGTATACCAACAAAGATTGCTTTTATAAAGTAGCAAATCAATCTGACTGATTTTAATTACTTTCACATTATATTTATTACGTAAAATATTGAAAACTATTTTCTAAGTTATCGTGAATTAAAATTGTAAACCATTATTTATATTTATTTGTCTATCAATTCCAAATATTTTGTGATATTAGATATTAAAATGTTGTTGCGGAAGCAATACTTGAGTTGAAAAAGTACAATTTAGAAAAATTAGTCTCATTGTGACAAGAAAATTTGCGCTTGTTTCAAATTAGAGTTGTCTTGAAGTGCAGTATCATGTTTTTAGACAACAGAAGAATATGGTTTCAGTGGCTATGGATAGGAACAGCGGAACTTTGAGTTGACAGGTAAAATTGTATCATTCCTCCAGCTATTCCAGTCGGTTGCATAACCTCCATTCTCTTAGTAATTATCATCATACATAAACCTACTTACAAATGTGAAAGTAGGGTAACCAAACTAAAAAAATATGTATTTGATTAGGGAATATACTTCATTCTATTCACCAGCGGTAGCTGAAACTCAGATTGCACCGGTAACTATTGCTTTGTACCTCTTTCCTTTACATGTATTCGGGATTGGAGAGAAGGTAGCATGACTGATGTAACCAGAGATTCTGCAATGCTAAGAAAATCCGATAACGTAACTTACAAGTTCATATCTGGACTGACTCTATCTCAGTGGAGCCTTCATTCCGTTACACAATCTTTTTCGAATGCGAATAAAGGATTAATATTTTTTTAGTAATATTCGAAGAAAGGATGTGTTTGAACACCCTTAGGAACATGAGAATACTAGAATATATATTGCTGTTCAGCCATTAAGGATAAAAGTATACTCAATTAACCAACAGATGGTAGGTAGACTGACTTCTGCTGTAAGAAGCCTAAACTAAATTGCAAGTAGGCACATATCAAATTGTATGTATATTAGGATACTAGGATGCATCGCAGTGCATTTAATATGCATCAAAGCATAAAATAATTTTTCTATTGCTACAGGTAAAAGCAATCTTTCATTACTTAAAAGTAATTTAAGGTTCGTTTTTATTTCAAACGAACAAGATGTAGGCATCATAAGAGAGAACCGTTCATCAAATACATCATTTTTGATAGTGTACCAAGTTATTCCACATTGGCAAGAGAACTTGAAAACTATTTCAACTCACTATTGACATTTCAGGTAATTCCCAAGCTCAATTAGCTCTATTAAACTGACTTTTTTTTCAATAATGAATTAGAGCTTATCGATTTTCTTTAAAAAGTTACATGCGTTGAGCACACACACTCACATATATATATTTACATACATATATATTTTAGTGGCTAACACTTTTGGAATCTCTTAGATAGAAATGGAGAATAAATATATAAGTATATAAAATATCCAACCATTTTTCATAAGAACAACTTCATTAGCTTCTTTTCTTCTTTTCTCGAAGTTAGCTAAGAAGCAGCCTTATATGTCAACATTGATGTCTTTATTCTTTCTCGCATTTTAAATTTAATATCTGGGAAAAAATAATTTAATGTTTTAAGTTTAATATTTAAAATAAATAAGAATAGAGTGCTTTCGATATACACAATCCCACTCTCAGAGCCAGAAATTACGTTTAGCACTGTTTTTTCATTCAGTTAATATCAATTTATCCCAGCAAAGGCTTGGTTTCCTGGGCGAAATGGTTCAGTCCAAGTATTAAAGTATAAAACCAAATTAACAAAAAATTCTATATATTTTATAATCTACATAGGGAAATTTTGTTTATAAAAGCTTAATTCATAAAGAATTTAGGAATTTGAGTGGGACGAAAGCTTATTAACCCTTCATAAATCACTAATGAGTGTCGTTGTATTAGCTTAAGCCGAGCGTGAATTTGATTTAAACGTAGCATAACGAAGTATATAGACTTAAAGGGATTATTGAAACCTATGTTCTCTGAATTATAAATTGAGCTTGATCAATGAATCAGAAACATTTCTAGTTATCATCTCTTTATTTCGTTATTCTCGTTATCTCCCGTCTAAATTAAAAAAATAGTAAAATAAATTAAAAACACGAAAATTTTCAAATGTTTGCAATGAAAAGCCTAAAAATACTGAATATGGCTTTCATTTTCTTTTAATAACGGACTCAAAATCATATTTAAAATTTTTTTTAGATATGCGTTTCAAAGAAAAAATATTATGTAATACAAACGTTCTAAAACTACATCCATTTGCACAAATCATGTTCTATAAGTTTATTTTCGTGATGATGAAGATATTAAGATTTTAAATTTTGGTCCCTCGTAAAAATTGCGGGCGCTAGAGTGCGTACAGTATATATATATATGCCGGTGAATAAGCGTTGAAATACTTCTAAAGTCGCGTCAAGATAGTTTGATTTCTCTCTGGAAAATCTGTTAATACACTGGCTAAAATATGTGTAAAATTCTATGACATTTATATTCATTAACATTTTATTTAAAAAATTATTAAACGTTTAAAAAAAAAAAGGTATTTGAAAATGTAATTTCAAGTATTAGGCGGGCTTTCTTCTATTTTTTTTTTTTTTTTAATTTAGGAAAAATCCACTATCTTCTAATATAAATCTTCAGTGTAATATATTTTGATACAACATTAAATCCTTATTAAGCTCAGGTGAAAATGAGTTATATTGCCAATAAGGGACCAATATTACGTTAGTCACGCCTTGGTTTTATATGTTCTACAGGTCGACCAATGATAACATTAAATCTCGTCTATTTTTCATTTTCTCTATTTTTCTTACTCTTCAATATATATTTTTTAAATTGACTTATTGATTTCCTAAAAGGCCACGCTAGGGGAATGTTATTGATTATGCTTATTCTTATGGAGCCCGACTTCTGTTTTACCAATTTGTTTGGTAAAAGTATGTAATCCTGTGCATTTTTTGCTCTATAATCTATTATGAAACTACATAAAGCTAGTTAGTTATTCCTAATAACGTGTTACTTATATGTTGGTTATTCCTTGCATAGGAAATTTACTTAAAGAGACATAAATGGCTAGTGAATATGTTTTATTGCTTATATCAATGTATTTTGCGAGTAGTAGAGATTTGAACTCCATCATCAGCGTTTTTTTTGTTTGTTTTTGAATTCCATGGAATGGAAAGCTAAGGAAGTATTCTTGAATAAGTATAATTTTTTATTATTATTATTGTGTCATGTGGAGTTGAGACGAAGAGTGATATGCTTTAATCTTTAATATATTATGCAAAATATGAATATTCCACATACTGGACGCCCTTGAACGTTAATTTTATACTGAACATTGTTAATGGAATCAATATTTTGTCAAAACACACTCATCCAATATGTTTTTCTTCATCCACCTTATTTTGCGTTATAGCTTTGCTTTATAAATGCGGGATGTTAAAATAGACGCATTATTGCTAACAACTGTTTATAGGCGCTTCGAACTCCTTACTCGTGATTAGTTATAAATGTATCGTTTTGAGTGATCGCAAAGCGGCGTGTTACTTGATAGTGACGTCACTATTACCCTAACTATATTTTGTCTCTGGAGACCCCNATATATATATATAAACTATGTGTAGCATATATATAATACTTAATGCGGTTAATGGGAGTAAATTGAAATCTGGTATAGACAAATCTTGTCAAGATCAAAAGTATCCCCGCTAAGCCTTTTACTTAGGCTCGAATGAAGCTCCCTTTTTAAATTTTATACATATACAATATTTAGAGTGACATGAGAAATCTACTTACATTATACAGCTCCTGCTTACAGAATTTTATTTTCACATTGAACGCCTCTATACTGAACATATATTTTAATTCGTATGTAGTGATAAAGCAAGTCTACCTAATTTAAAAAAGGGGAAAAAAATACTGTTACTTTAAATTACTCTGTGATATCGCTGAAAGTAGTTTGGTGGAAAATAAACGAAAAGAGTAAATATGGAGAAAGTACATAAATAAAGTATGAAGCTAAGAAGTCTGCCATGATGGATGGGGGCGGGTGGATCAAATATGTATTTGGGAGATTTTAAAAGATTTACTCATGCATGTATGAAGAGGGGCAGTACTTAACTCGTTTGAACACAGGAGAGGGAGAAGTTTGTCAAAGGGAGGCTTTCGGTAAACACATTCTACATTTCCGAGACCGCTTCCGAAGGTTATATTTATGTGAAACCTGAGAAGGGGTAAATTATTATTCCGGGGTGTTTCCCCTTCGGAGGGGCTGCCTACCACTGCCGGGACGAGAGCTCCGACCATCCGTCTCTGTCGCGGACAGCTGTCCACCTGTTAAAGATTCCCAGGTGTCGCTGACAACTCTGTCATCGTAGTCTTCCCCGCTCTAACCTCGTCTCCCATTGTGGCGCGCTAGCTAGGCGTTTCAATTTCGTGAGATTCCCTCTGAGAAAATCATTCACAAGTATAGTCCAGAGAATTAAGTGATATCAGCGTATTTTAATGCTACTTGAAATACGTTTTTTTATTTTTTGGATGGACCTAAATACATTCGGAGCTGGAAATTTTCTCAATTTTTTGCTGTCAATATAATTGTACCTGGTATAAGGTGATTGTTCCTGATCGCTCAATTTGATAATGTGGACTGTAATTAATTTTAGGATATAAACATGGAATGAAGCCTATATGAACGAATGCAAAAGAAATATAATTCTACCCAATAAATTTGAAAATTCAAATAGAATCCTGTCACAGTTAGTATCATTATTCGTCTGTTCTAGTAAAAATGGTACTAAGAATAATTATGGTTGGAGAATTTTCCCTGTAGATCATATTGTTGAGTAAAATTTTAATTCCTGATTATAGTGTTCTAAAATATGCTGGTTTCACTTACAACTGTCCTCCCCTCTGGTCATCTGTTAGCTGTACTCACTCCGTGATTTAAGAATAGATATACATGGAAAATGAAATTGTGTATGGTGCCTGCATGAGGTAGAACACTGATTTGGAGCCTTTTCCAGCCGTGAGGAGTTAAAATGTTCCTACCTCAGTGGCACCGAGGTAGAGGGGAGCAGGAAGTAAGAGGATTGGACGTAAGATTTTAATGACGTGATCTTGGTACAAGACGTAGTCGATTTTTTTTTTAGCGATCTGTATCCCCATTCCCCCGCAAGTTTTTTTCAGGGGGATCGGGGAAGAAGGGGCAGAATCAAGGATAGGTTATAAGCATAGGTCACTTTTATTCAAAGCTCTGCTATTGAGAATTTAAGTGAAGTTCGGCATTATATTTTAATTGGTGTATCTATAAATGATAAAATATTGGCCAATTTAATATTGTTAGGAGTTTGTTTTTGTTACTCACATTTGCAGGGCACTGATAATTTTGATAATAGTGAATAACTAAATAGTCAAAGTCCTTTCTCTAGTGATAATCGCTTAAGCATAAAAAATAGGATAAGGCGATAATAGAAAACAATAATCTTCCCGACCTTACAACTCGAATGATGTGGAAAAAATCGATTGTTGGACATGAAAAGGCGGGAATTGCAACTATATTTTGAGGTCTCAGTTCGCTTGCTTCCACGGCCATCATATGAAACTTTATAAATGACAACTACTAAATCAAAATTCATTGCGAAATTAATAATAAAATGAAAATTTTAATAGAAAAGAGAGTTCATTCCCTCTCTAGCGATATTCATTTTGTTATTTTTAGTTCTTCATTGTAAACAAATCAGAGAATATTTTTATATTAACGGAAAAAGAAAAAATAATTTTTTTTTTGCAATTACAACTTTTCACTTCTTAGAACCGCTGTGTCTCTTTTACATCTAGGCTGTGTGTCACAATTCACTTCTGTATTTTAACTAGTAATATCTAAACATGTCTTAAATTCGAATAACAAATACATTTCGAATATAGAAAGTGCTCTGATAGAAAACGAGCTTGCACAAAATAGCCCAATTACTTTTGAGAAGAGTTCAATCAGACAACGCATCAAGATTTATGGTCCCTTTCGATAATAGAGGATTTCTTTGAGAAATGAGGACGTACCAAGTGGAAGAATCTCTTCTCCTCGGAAGAGCTATAAATCCATACAAACAACGCAACAGAATTATAGTTCCTGTCGTAACACCAGCTGTTTGCTCAAATAATTTTGGACTCCCGCAAACAGTTGGGCAAACTCTCGAACCGCACGCACACTCCATCTTGTTTACGCCCGCTCTTAGTTTCACACCAGCTAGGTGCTTCCTGTTTGTCTTGGAGTTTCTTTAGTTTTCTTATTTGTTTGACATTGTATTGCACTGGAAATATCAGCTTGTAATACGTATAAGTTATCCTGAGGCAGGATGATGCTCCATCAAAGATGGGCAAAGATTGGAGCCAATGGCCAAATTGATGTAACTTTGCAGAGGTATGAAATAAGAACATAAGTTGATAAAAATGAAGTGGCTCTAGATTGGTTGGTAGGGATAAACGCAGAAAGCGCTTAATGTTCAGTTACAC
>KZ809324.1:4660-19860 GCA_000696205.2 Oncopeltus fasciatus | reverse complement strand
ACTTCTGTGATGAAATGGAACGATCAATACATGACTCTTTGTGTGTAGTGAAACGAGTTCTTGAAAGTAAGACTGTTGTAGCTGGAGGAGGTGCGGTGGAGGCTGCTTTGTCTATATACTTAGAAAATTTTGCTACGTCACTTGTAAGTATTCATTGTTTTATCTCTTAAAGTACATTATTAAAATGTTGATTTAAAGGTTAATTTTATCTCTTGATATAGAAGGTAAAACGTTCAGAAAAAAAAATCTATTTTCGACAATTAATGAAAGAATTAGATATTTTATTATATTCCCTATCATTAATTGTTTAAAATTTACGTGGGATAAAAAACCACAACCAAATAAAATATTAATAAAGAAAAAATTAAATAAAGTAAATGACAAGAGTCGACAAATAGCTTGATAATGTCAGCACCTTCGAGTTTAAGACGAAGTTCTCGCCTGGTTCGACTCCTGGCTGGGACAGATAGATTTTTTATTCTATTCCCTCTCATTAATTGTTTAAAATGGAACTAAAATCTACAAGATAAACTAACTACTAAGAATAGTGATTTTTGAACTTATTCCATCTTAAATGAAATTTTCGAAATGTTCAATAGAAATGAATAAACAAGTATGGGGCAAAACCTTTAAGGATAAAACACTTACTGTTTTCGGATTGACCGATGTGAGAATGGCAAATATCCCTTTAAAAAAAAAAAAGTATATGCTCTATAAGATCCGTAATTCAGAAAGTTTCTATATACTTCTAGAATCAGTGGCTTCGGACTTTTTAGGCGAAGAGAAAAATACTGCTCTCATAAAAACTCCAGCAGAATGTCGAAACACTATTACCTCGAGCATGAAGTGGGAACTGGATAATCCAATCTTAATGCTTTGCAATTTTCACCTTAGAAAGCTGGAAGGATTGCCAATAGAAGTTATTATTTCTTTGTCCACCAAGGAAGTTCAAATATAATATGTTTCCGAGTTTGGTCAAGTTTGTAGTTCGAAGTAATACGTTATACAACTGATGCTAATATGAATTAGTATGATTAAGTTACAAATGAAAAAATATATTTGATGTAGAATTTCTAAAAGAATTTTTATTGTGCTATTTGAAGACATACTATTAATAATATGGCTGAACATTGGTTTAGCGGTTATAGCCAAAAGTACAATATTTACGGTGTATTTACTTTTCTTCATTCTGTACTTCCAACTATCAATGAATTCAACAACATTGTGAGCAATTACAAAATGTAAACTTACCTACAGAATGTAACAACCAAATGAATAAAAAAAAAAAGAGAAAAAAAATTTATGACAGAGGCACTCAGTGGACATACTATAGAACGTTCACTACACCATAGATATCAGGTAACACAAATTAATATGTCTTACCATAGACCTAGAGCTCTCAAACCATAGAAAGATCTATAAAATGTAACAGATCCTTGAAAACTGCAAATAATGATACGCAGATCTAATTGTGAAATGGATGATCGATGCTGAGCATGGGCTGGGAAAGAGAGTCGCTAATATATATATATTTGTTTATAATCTAGAGCACATATAAACAAATATATATGCACATACAATCTTTGTGAACAGAAGGATAAACAATATAAGAACAATGGAAGAATATTAAATTTTCACCCTTCATCAGAGAGAAATTGTGGAAATAAAATATAGTTGAAAATGCCTGTTTAAGTCTTTCTCTAAAGTAAATATTAATCTATTTTTTTTTTAAATACTGACATTAGTTGTGGTATTTAATCCCACATTAATTTTATACAATTTATGCAAGGGAACAGAATAAAAAAAATCTTACTATCTCAGTCGGGACTCGAACCAGGATCTCCTGCATTCCGGACAAGTACGCTAGCCTTTACACCACCGAGATTAATGTAGCCCTTTACAATATTGACTTATAACGTGGAAGTCTTCGAGATAGGTGTACAAATTAGTCGAAGAAAAAGGGACGAAGCGTTAAAAGTAAGATCCATGAAAAGCATTTCTCTCATTTTTTTTTTTTTTTGCTGTGTTAGCCTCCCTTGCAACCACTTAGGGTCATTGGAGGGAGGGGCTATCTACAGGTAGCCACCCCATTTTAAACACCCATGGCTCAGGACAAGCCTCTATATTATAAATAAAAGATTGAACTAAGCGGGATTTGAACCCGCGGCGTCAGGATTGCAAGACCCGTACGGATCCCCTGAGCAATCCCGGGGCCCCTATTTCTCTCATCTAACCTGACAGAAATTAGAGGGGAAATAAGAAACATTGCCATAAGAAATTCATACAAAAGAGAAAAATAATATGGGTAGAACGCTGATGAAATTGCTTTATATCGATAAGATATCTTAATCGAATGACCCAACGGGAATATGTTATGAGACACATCGACGGAGAACTTCTATTTATCATGAAGGTTTTAAAACATTATTTTTATTAAAATCCTTTAGCTTGCCGAATGCTACGTGAATTAACATATATAGAAATCGAGTCTAGAAGGCAGTGGCTTTAATTTTAATAGTGCGGCAAGATTAACAACTTGCGGGAAATTCAAAAGTCATTTTTCTCCCTCTGAACTTGTTCTATACATTGGCACTTCGTAGGTTTCAATTTCCCAAATTGTGCCCAGGGCAGGACTTGAACCGTCAGGATTTTGAGAACCGAACGGATCCCCCACCCCATTTCAGAGCTTCAGAAAATGATTTTCTTCATAGGACTATTTCCTTATTTTCTTTTATGTAAAAAAAAATTATTTTAAAATTTTAATTACAAATTTTTTCAATTTTTAAAAAAAGATTTCTCATTTTGTATCGAAATCATTTTGTATCTGCCTCCTCCCAAATTGAACTTACATCTCTCTATAAATGTACCCAAAACGTAACGATATATAACTGCATATACAAAAATAAACAAAGCTTTGCATATATATTATAAACAGAAATATTACTCTTAAATTCACATTTACGTATTTTTTATTTAAAGAAGATTTTTAAAAGTACAATTACTTACGGTTTGTCCCACTGAGAATTAAGCGGTCCACAATATAAATTTAACATTAGTACAAGATAATTAATATGTTTAAACTGTTAAGTTTTATCAATACCTCAAATTGTCCGAACAATTTAGTTGCCATTTCTAACTAATAGTTGAATTAGTGATCGCAGATTAACGAAAATTGTAGCATTAGCTGACAGTAGCATTATAAATATAAACCTTCCCACATTTCAGGCGAGATTACTCGTCTGGTTTAAGTTACACTAGAAATTTCGCTGTATAAATTAATTGTAATTAATATCCATTATAATTATTGGGCCCTGTCTAATTAACCCCAAAGTTAGGGGAGGTTATAACAAGAGGCAGTTTATAAACAAACTTAACCTCAACATCTTTGGTCTCCTTTCATTTGTCTGTTTAACAAGAGTTTAACCCCTGTGGCCATTGTTCAAAGTTCCCAAACAACTAAAACACGAACCAGATCGGGTGAACTTCTTTATGAAGATTTAAGAAGTTTTTCTTGCCTCTGAGAAAAAATGATTTTACTATGAATTTTAATAACTAGTTAAATTAAACCGCTGTCATTAAAGAATTTCATCCTTAAATTCTTCTTCCTGTCATCAGGAGATCATTAATATGTAAATTACAATATATAACAATGAACATTTTGCGATCCTTCACTTACCAATGTATTTTTGTTCTCATATAAATATTTCTTTAGCAATATTTTATTGATAAATTAATATATAATATCCTTTTAGTGCACTAATTAAAAATAATCAAATACGTTTCTTTTTAATATAGAAATAATCCCTAGTTCAGTTTAAAAAAGTTTTATTCCTGTATTAGCACAAATGGATTTATTATAACAATTTTTTTTAAAGCTGCAAACCTCTTTAGACTTTCAATATTTATATAACCATTCAGGTACAAAAGAAAGGCTATCCATAGTCCATAGCATTCCCCTACTCTAAAAATCCCTGGTACTTAAAGGTTTAAGAGTACAGAGATCCCGAAAAATTATAGGAATAAATTATGTATAGTAATTAAATTTTAAGGGAAACAACCGCCCTCAAATATTAACAATACTGAACTAAAAAAAACTTTTAACTTTCTTTTCTTTTTTTTTTTTTTTTTTTTTTTTTGCCGAATCAGTTTTGTTGCCTAACTAGCACCTCATCAGCGACTTCACCCTGCTAAATTTTAATTATTGAAAATTTGTATTTTAGGACTTGGCGGAGTGAATGATACTACTTAGTTTGCTTATTTTACTGGATGTATTGACATCAAATTGATTTTAAATTATAAAGAAATAAATCAATTGGCTTGGAATAAATTATGCATTATTGAGCTAAAGAATTTATTGTTTTTTTTAGAGAACAATAT
Organism: Oncopeltus fasciatus; assembly: GCA_000696205.2. Lineage (NCBI taxonomy): Eukaryota > Metazoa > Arthropoda > Insecta > Hemiptera > Lygaeidae > Oncopeltus > Oncopeltus fasciatus. The sequence continues at coordinate 15,483 of KZ809324.1, read as the reverse complement.
CAAACTGCATTCATAGTTTTTTTTTTTTTTTGTGCATTACCATAGATTCATGACTTTCTTATGGGCTATATACATTTATATTTATATTTCACTATTGATATGTTCTATTCTTATTAGTTTCTTGGTAATTCGAGACATTACCAAGTATTAGTGATTTTTACACTTCCAACAGGAGGATGAGGTTCATCTACGGATCATATTTTGCTGAAAAAAAGTGGGACTCACCAAGAAGACAGACGGTGGAAGAGCAGTCTTCAAATGGAAGTATGATAACGCAACCCAGGTCATGGCTACCCCTCGTTTCGGAAGCGCTGGTATGAGGACACTATCACGGAGGTCTGTAGTCAGCAGTCAAGACATAGCGATGCAATAACTACATTTATTGACTTGGTAGCAGTAGCGACGGAGGCTACACACAATCCAACGAGAAGCAGAGTAACAGGCTACCAGATGAGCGGTGCAGAAGAGAGAAGGACCTTTGGCTGATAATGGAAGATGGAAGACTGAAATGGAGAATCGTAGAATTAAAACAACGATGTAGTGAATGATCTTTGGCAGTTGGTCGAGTAAGCTGCATGCCGTATATTTGTGACGTCAGAGTTATACCTCTTCGCCTATTCGCTACACATAATGCCAGGATTTCTGTCGAATATCTTTACTTTTCTGACCCCTTAAACGCAGGTTTTTCTTGACTTACAGGTGATCCTGTATAAACAATAAGCCGTGGAGGTGTCTCATAGAAGATATTGTGATATAGAGTTCAACCAGTTAAACGAAAGAGTGTAAAATAATATAATGTTAAAAAAAATTTTTCTCGGCCAGATGAGGCAGGCAATTAGAACGATATGCCTAGAGTATTCGCGTCAATTGTAGGAATGGATGCATATTTTGCACACAAAGCGCTGTTTAACAGAATTTCAATGCTTGTTAATTAAAGATGAATATAAATAAGAGTGAATGACGAAATATAAAAGCCAAAGAGGAAAATGAGAATGAAAAGTAAGATGACAAATCTTTGATTTTGACTGACCTGGAAAGAAATGTAAAGAAAGACAACCTCCGTTGTTACATTCATAAATATCTTCTTCAATAAGCTTTTTTCGTAAAATTCTTATGGGGTATAAAATTTAGAAAATTACTTTTCACACCTGTTATGTTCTATAATTTTTTAACAACTAAAACAAAAAGAAGATATTGAGATCTTGAATTTTTTTACCCTCTAACCCCTATATCTATCTTCTGATTTTCACATAAATTTAATTCTGCCAAGTATTTTTAGTTAAAATTATAAAAAACGAATTTGGTTTCTAAATTTTAGAAATGAGCGTCCCTATACAATTCTCGGAAAACATTTCTAACTTATTTTCCGGAATATTCATTATTGCTACGTGTTATAATTTATAAGCATGTTGGAATTAAAATGTTAAAAAATATAATACAATAACAGGATAGAAAAGAAATGTTAAAATTTGTATTTTACACATTTTATGATTAGTAATTTTTTTTTGCATCTTAGACAGTTGTGAAAATATTAAGATTTTAAATTCTGGTCTCTCTGTAAAACCCTCTCTCTTTCTTGACCGAGTCCAGTCATTGACTGTCTCATCAGACGGTTTGCGAAAATAATTCCTTATACAAAAATTGCTTTATTAATTTTAAAAATTGCTTTATTTTTTTTAAAAATTGTTGAAGCTAGAGCGTATTCAGATATATAAACATATAATTTTATTTTTTGTGGTATATAATTCCACGAAAATTTTAATAATTTTAGTGCAAGGTAACAGAACAAAATATCAAACTGTGCCAGCTTGAAAATGTCAGCTCCTCTGAGCATAAGACGATATATTCGTCGGCCTCGGAGGTTAGACTCTCGACACTTTTTTTGGTAATTTAATAACTTATCAGATTTGTCCTGGTAGCATAAGTGGAAAATGCACCGGCCCGGATAGAAGGAGATCCAGGTTCGTGTCCGGTCTGGGACAGTTAGATTTTTTGTTCTGTTCCCTTGCACTAAAAATTGATAAACATATAATTTTTAACTGACAATATTTTAAACTTTAGTAATGTACGTTCGATTGAAAGTTGTTAAATTTTTAAAGATCTTTTCAGTTTTTTTTTTTTTTTTTTTTTTGGCTGCTTGAATTTTATACGGAAAAACTGTTTAAGAGGTTAATGTAGTAGAAATCTCTGTAAAAGTTTTGACATCGCCAGTGTAGTTTCTTCTTATGGGGTGGGGGGGGGGTGAGTAGTAAGAACATTAGAAAATTGGCCGCCATTAATAATAAATTAGGGAGGGCGAGCTCATCTTGTTTGTCCTTGGGTGTAGGGCCATTCCGAAATCAGTGTCTCTAGCGAGAACTCTTCTCGGATTTTATTGAATCCCTGTTTTCCCTGGACGTTTATTGGTAGTTCCAGGTTCATAGTGCCACACTGAGAATGATGATTATTCGATTACACGTCTTCCCCCCCCCCCATGCATATATTTGAGTTCTGTAATAATGTAATTCTCACGTACTTCCTTGTCCCAGCTGTTAAGCCACCGTCGACCTCTGAACTCATCCAATCGACCTTCAAGCCCGCCTTGGCTCCCACAGAAGTTCGTCTGGTCATAAAATAATAGGGGAAATATACTCACTGGAGTGACGTTGCCGGCAATTATGCGTTACGTAATATTTTACACAGAAAAAAAAAATAAACCTTTCTTAACTATTATTAAAAGTGCTTTAGATTTCTTAGTTAACCTTAGAAGAAGGAAATACTAATTTAGTATGAATATTATGTATCATGTAATTAATCTAAAAGATTATTTTCACTACCAATGAATATAGAACTATCATACCTTCTATTGTCCGTCTTTATTGGTTTCTGCAAACCATCTTCTGTTGGCGAGCGCTTTCGGACATTGTCCATCCTCGTGGCCGAATACATGTGCCCACTGCCACTGTCTGTACTCAAGTTGAATACAGACAGTGACAGGGAACGTATGTATTCGGCCACGAGGATATACAATGTCCGAAAGCGCTCGCCAACAGAAGATGGTTTGTAGAAACCAATGAAGACGGATAATAGAAGATATGATAATTATGTAACATGGTTGAATGTTAGTCGATCGTTACGAATCAAGTATAGAAATGTTGAGAATGAGGGTATAAAACAAATAGACTAAAATAATTTAATTGGGTATTATTTTATTTATTAATATCAACGTTTCGGTTTGTAATGAAAGCCTTCATCAGACCTGAAATAAAAAATCAAATAGAAAACATAATAAAGCCTATTAAATATAAGAAGACGTGAAACTATAAATATAAAAATAAAATAATAATATAATGGATTTGAATGGTATCTTATACAAATATAAAATAAATGAGAAGATAAAATTAATTTCATTATATAAAAATATAATTTGGAAACGAAATACAGTAGGAGATATTAATCAAATATAATATAAGCTAACAATAATTAGTTATTATATTATAAATTAGATATATATTTTTCTTCACATCTAGAAATACAGATCTATTTGTATTTCTCGTCGTCACCAATCTCAGCTGCCATATTCTTCGCTTATAGCATTACAGCCCTGATGGCTTACATTTTAAGTCAAAACTTTGGCAACATCTAATTATTATTTATAAATATTAATTTAGTTGTGGTATATTATCCCAGTAAATTTTAAACAATTAACGAGAGGGAGTAGAATAAAAAAATCTATCTGTCCCAGCCAGGACTCGAACTTAGATCTCCTGCTTTCCGGGCCGGTATGATTCCATTACACCACCGGGACGAGCTAGATAACTCATTAAATTCCCAACACACTAGTTTAACTTGTTCCTAATTATTATTTACTACTGGAGATGTATACAAAAACCTGGCTGGAAACATAGATCATTAAACAACTACTGTGAATTCTCTTTTTCCTGCATTCCTCACAAACTCTTGAGGTTGTTTCCGAAAGACTATTTGTAGTTTGTAATATACGCTAAACGCCTCTGGCACTGGGATGGCTGGTATTCTTCATGAAAATTCGCTCAGGGTGGAACTCAACAATGAGAATTCAAGTTGAGGAATTCCACAACTTTCCCTTTGAAGAGGCCGGCATCCTGAATTTTATGCACTTCTTATATGAAGGTCGTTTCAGTGAAGGAAAATTGGTTTCAATTCAAACTATTTAACATAAGTCATATCTACATAATCAAAATTTGGAAAAAAAAAAATCATGCCATGTTTGAGTTTAAAATGCTCTCACAAGGACTTCTAATTCGTCTGTTTTGAAATAGGTAGCTAAGGAAACCTCTGTCTTAGACTGATACTTTGATAAAGTTGTAACACGTGAGAGTTACCTTATTATTGGTATTCCTTGGGCCCACCTTCAAATATTGGCACTATGTTTTTGTTTCACAAATTTCAGGGATGGTGATCACTGAGGAAATCCAGAGCAGCTGAAATTATGTAATTATTTACGGGGGGAGGAGTGGAAAAGGGAGAGATGGAAAACTCATTTATAAGATGTATGACGTCATCAAATACCAGTAGACCTTGGTAGTTTATATCTACCTATACTCCTTAATTCTGCAGTACTGGAAGTACTTCGTCCTGAAGGGATCCGAAACTCGAACTACTACTAGGACCTACCAGTGGAGTTGAGGTAGACCGATAATTCAGCCCTGCACTATACAAATAGATTATGTCTATCGGGGAGCAGGGTGACGGACTGACAGCTGCCATTTGAACTCTCTCCCTAATTAGGCAGTTCGCAGCCGATTGAAATAACCTAAAGGAGGCAATTCATCTTCGACTTCATTGGATTCAACGTCACAAGTTTGGTCTACCTCATCTGCCGACCTCCATGTATTATTTATGTTTTACCATTAGAAAATAGTAAAAAAAAACACAATCATTTTATTTAAACTTTACTTTGGTCTACTAGCTTTGTGTCTAATCCTGACGCTTCTTCAGCGGCTTAAAATACCTGTATTTTGTAGAANCGAAAGACTATTTGTAGTTTGTAATATACGCTAAACGCCTCTGGCACTGGGGTGGCTGGTATTCTTCATGAAAATTCGCTCAGGGTGGAACTCAACAAAGAGAATTCAAGTTGAGGAATTCCACTGCGTTCCCTTTGAAGAGGCCGGCATCCTGAATTAAACCACTTATGCACTTCTTATGTGAAGGTCGTTTCAGTGAAAAAAAAATTTGTTTCAATTCAAACTATATAACATAAGTCATATCGATATAATTAAAATTTGGAAAAAAAAATCATGCCATGTTTGAATTTAAAATGTTCTCAAAAGGACTTATGATTCGTCTGTTTTGAAATAGGTAGCTAAGGAAACCTCTGTCTTAGACTGATACTTTGATAAAGGGTTAACACGTGATAGTTACCTTATTCTTGGTAGTCCTTGGGCCCACCTTCAAATATTGGCACCATGTTTTTGTTTCACAAATTTCAGGGATGGTGATCACTATGGAATTATGAACGGGGGGAGGAGTGGAAAAGGGAGAGACGGAAAACTCATTTACAAGATGTATGACGTCATAAAATACCTGATGACGTAGTTTGTACCTGCCTGTACTCCTTAATCCTGCAGTACTGGAAGTACTTCTTCCTGAAGAGATCCGAAACTCGAACTACTACTAGGACCTACCAGTGGAGTTGAGGTAGACCGATAAGTCAGCCCTGCACAATACAAATATATTATTTCTATCGAGGAGCAAGGTGACGGACTGACAGCTTCGATTTCAACTCTCTCCCTAATTAGGTAGTTCGCAGCCGATTGAAGTAACCTCAATTAGACAATCCATCTTCGACTATATTGGATTCAACGTAACAAGTTTGATCCATCTTAGCTGCCGACCTCCATGAATTATTTATGTTTTACCATAAGAAAATAGTCAAAACATATAAAAACACAATTATTTTATTTAAACTCTACTTTGCTCTACTAGCTTTGTGTCTAATCCTGACGCTTCTTCAGCGGCTTAAAATACCTGTATTTTGTAGAAAAATAGTATTTTCAAATTAAAATTTAAACCTTCTCCTAAAAAGATTACGTCAAAACTTAAGAAAAATTTAAGAAAATAAATAAATATGAGCAATAAATGAGAGGGAATAGACTAAAAAAATCTATCTGTCCCAACCAGGAATCGAACCTGGATCTCCTGCTATCCGGGCCGATGCACTTACCAGTTAACCAGTTATCTAGCGCGTCCTGGTAGCATAACTGGTAAGTGCACCGGCCCGGATAGCAGGAGATCCAGGTTCGATTCCTGGCTGGGACAGATAGATTTTTTTTAGTCTATTCCCTCTCGCTAATTGTTTAAAATTTACGTGGGATAAAAAACCACAACCAAATAAAATATTTTTAAATAAATATGAGCTTTATTTTTAATTACATACTGCACATTTTGTTTATCTTGTAATGTTCTGGTTGATAATAATGTTTAAAATATAAATTGTTGGAAAAAAAAGTAAATAACATTGTTAAAATAGACAAGTAAATAAAAAAGAATAATACATAGATAAACCATGAATAATCAAATGGCTTGCTGCTTAGTAGCTTGCAAAGTTGTCCGTATCTCCTATTTCCTGTCTTTTGATTTTTGTATATATGTTTCATATTAGTCGGGAGTCAAAGTGAAAACCCAGGTACCTGACGCAGTCGAAAGTTCGGATAGGAATAACATTGAAGTGAATTCTGTCAGGCCGTTTTTTTCGTCGTGTGAACATAGTGGCTTTCGTTGATTTAATGCACCAGCGGTGGCACCATCGAAGATTTTTCCTGATAGTATGCGAGTCGGGATCGAAAGAAAGAAATTGCGTTATCATACGCAAAAGATACAAGGTGTGTGGTAGGATGAAAGGGAATATCGGCAGTTTATAGGATGTAAAGAATGGGAACGAACCCACTACCTTGTGGAACTCCCGTCTCCACTTGGTAATATTCGGGGTAATCTTTTCTTTGCCTTAAGAACGTAACTTAGAGGGATGGACGCGTCCCACTCTTTTTAAAATTTAGAAACATAATTCTAATTTTAGTTCCTTTTCACACCAATAAAGAAACTAGTTTCTGACTGAAATCAGATGTGAAGAAGCTAAGATATATCACAAATTGAATAATGGTCAATATTTGTAATTCGAAAAATTAATGAACAGTTATAGGTTGCTACTCAAACTTGGTTCGTGTATTATTTTAACATTATGAAACATATAATATTACATTTTATTTATGAGAAAAATTAAAACATAACAATTACATAACTTACATTACAAATTACTTTTTATAAAAATTTGAATCGACATTGTTACTATATTTTGTGAGTAATAGTTAAACGAGAAAATTTAAAGAAATTTCTATGGTCATGATGTATTCATGAAAGCTATTAACGCAGTTATGATCCCGATGATACTGTTTTTGCAGATTTCCAGCTTAAAATCAAACTATTCACATGGTACTTTGACGGGAATTTCGAAAAATGTTAACAGCACTGCAATTTTAATAATAATTAGCCTTCATTCGGTATTGAAGCTTATTTTTACAAACAGTTAGAAAAGATACTTAATTGCTTAAATTACTCAAGGGTGAGAGAGGGTTTCGAGGGAGGCCAAAATGAAATGTCAACATCTTTACTGTTCGAGGCTGGAAACAATTATATGGTTTTCTGGGTTTGAAATGTTATTTTCTTAATTAATACATGGTGGTATGGAGATTGTTATGGGACTGCTATGGAGATTGCTATGGAGATTATGGGACTGCTATGGGGATTATGGAGATTGCTATGGTACTGCTATGCTATGGTACTGCTATGGAGATTATGGAGATTGCCATGGTATGGAGATTATGGAGTGCTATGGAGATATACATAATATATGTATACCTATGAGTAAATATTACGCATATTCATGAGTATTTATGTGTGTACTTAAATGAATCTAAATAAGAGAGATGTGTAAAATGATATATATTTATATATTAATAAAATGATACGACTATACAAGTCCACGGCTTTCTTTTAAAGAAGAAAGAAAACATATTTCTATATATGTCACTGACTTTACGTGGGATAAAAAACCACAACCAAATAAAATATTTTTAAATAAATAAGAGCTTTATTATTAATTACAAACTGCACATTTTGTTTATCTTGTAATGTTCTGGTTGATAATAATGTTTAAAATATAAATTGTTGGAAAAAAAAGTAAATAACATTGTAAAAAACAGACAAGTAAATAAAAAAGAATAATACATAGATAAATCATGAATAATCAAATTGCTTGCTACTTAGTAGGTTGCAAAGTTGTCTGTATCTCCTATTTAGTTCCTGTCTTTTGATTTTTGTATACGTGTTTCATATTAGTCGGAAGTCAAAGTGAAAACCCAGGTACCTGACGCAGTCGAAAATTCGGATAGGAATAACATTGAAGTGAATTCTGCCAGGCCGTTTTTTTTCTTCGTGTGAACATAGTGGCTTTCGTTGACTTAATGCACCAGCGGTGGCACCATCGAAGATTTTTCCTGATAGTATGCGAGTCGGAATTGGAAGAGAGAAATTGCGTTATCATCCGCAAAAGATGCAAGGAGTGTGTTAGGATGAAAGGGAATATCGGCAGTTTATAGGATGTAAAGAATGGAAACGAACCCACTACCTTGCGGAACTCCCATCTCCACTTGGTAATATTCGGAGTAATCTTTTCTTAGCCTTAAGAAAGTAACTTAGAGGGATGGACGAGTCCCACTCTTTTTAAAATTTAGAAACCAATAAAGAAACTAGTTTCTGACTGAAATCAGATGTGAAGAAGCTAAGATATATCAAAAATTGAATAATGGTCAATATTTGTAATTCGAAAAATTAATGAACAGTTATAGGTTGCTACTCAAACTTGGTTCGTGTATTATTTTAACATTATGAAACATATAATATTACATTTTATTTATGAGAAAAATTAAAACATAACAATTACATAACTTACATTACAAATTTATAAAAATTTGAATCGACATTGTTACTCTATTTTGTGAGTAATAGTTAAACGAGAAAATTTAAAGAAATTTCTATGGTCATGATGTATTCATGAAAGCTATTTACGAAGTTATGATCCCGATGATACTGTTTTTGCAGATTTCCAGCTAAAAATCAAACTATTCACATGGTACCATGACGGGAATTTCGAAAAATATTAACAGCAACGCAATTTTAATTATTATTATTATTATTAGCACTCATGCGGTATTGAAGCTTATTTGTACAAACAGTTAGAGAAGATACTTAATGGCTTAAATTATTCAAGGGTGAGAGAGGGTTTCGAGGGAGACCAAAGTGAAATGTCAACATCTTTACTGTTCGAGGTTGGAAAGAATTATATGTATGTAAAGTTTTTTCCGGGTTGGACCGTGCCAACGGAAAAAACTTTACATACATCTGATGACTGTGGAAGCCTACGTGAACAAGAATTATATGGTTTTCTGGGTTTGAAATGTTATTTTCTTCATTAATACATGGTGGTATAGAGATTGGTATGGGACTGCTATGGAGATTGCTATGGAGATTACTATTGCTATGGAGATTATGGGACTGCTATGGAGATTATGGAGATTGCTATGGTACTGCTATGGAGATTATGGAGATTGCTATGGTATGGAGATTATGGAGGGCTATGGAGATATACATAATATATGTATATGAGTAAATATTACGCATATTCATGAGTATTTATGTGTGTACTTAAAGGAACCTAAATAAGAGAGCTGTGTAAAATGAGATTTATAAAATAATAAAATGATAAGACTATACAAGTCCAAGGCCTTTATTTTAAAAAAGAAAGAAAACATATTTCTATATATTTCACTGATTGTTATTGAAAATTTTTATAACCCCATAAAATAAAAATATTGACAAATTATGATGATTAAATGTCGGAGTTGGATTACAATTTGAGTATACAGTATATTTTATTATCCAGATAGCAGCATCATTAAAAAAAAATAAATAAAAAATAATAATGATTTATTTAATTAACCGGGAATCAAAAATATTTTAAACTATTACACTAAGAAGAATATTTGTGAATTAACTGTTTAAATTTACAGTCTTTACAATAAGAATTATTTGGGAATATTAAAATATACATTAGTACTGTTAATGAGTAGATTTCATTAAAAAAATTATAAACACTTCTACGAAAATGTTCTGAAGTGATGTTTGCAAATCAATAAACATTAAATAACATTTAAATTAACTTTGGAAAGTAAAGTTAAATTAAGTTATTCCACAGTGATGAAACTTTTTTAACTTTTAATTTATCTCTTTTCCTAATTGGAAAAAAAAAATTCCTACGTTTCATAAAAATTAAAATCATAAAACCTTCTCCCACAAAATTTGATAATTCAAATTTCAATACAAGTAGAATCCAAAAATAAATAAAAAATATCTGCCTGTTAAAAGCTGAACTTTTTCTTTTCAAAGTCCGATTAACTGAATTTAATGAAATTTGGGATTAGATTTACTTTCAATTCAACAATTTATAAATTTCAACAATTCCTACAGTTTACCTAATTTCATATGATTGGGTATTTAATCCAAATTACTCAAATGCCATATCGTTACACCTAGGTATTACTTGCGTGTATTCATTTTGAAGAAAGCAAATACCAGAAAGTTTTTGCCCTCTTAGTATTTGCTGTATTATTGATAGTTATTTTGTAAATTGGTATTCAATGGATAGGGGGAATCCATTATAAAATAATATAAAACTATGTGTTTGTTATTTTATCAGATTCATAAGTACATCCTGTACTAAAAATTGTGAACCAAATATATATATA
>KZ809323.1:79494-93060 GCA_000696205.2 Oncopeltus fasciatus | reverse complement strand
CATAGATAATTTAGCGTAGGATAATATACCAAAATTAATATCCTCTCATTATTTTTTTTTTAAATTATTTGATACAGTTATAAGATAACAATAAAATATTTATATTTTATAGGCAAACAGGAATTACAGGTAGTAAAAATACCTTTAGAAGGTCTTACACATACAGTGTTTAGTTTTAATATATATATATATATATTCCGTTCAGTTCCTGGATTCAGATACCGCGGTTCTCCAGTCTTTTTTCTGAACTATTACTTCTAAAGTTCACAACCACAAGAGATGGTACACAGTACATAGTACAAGACGTGGACTACCAAGTCTTTGGCGCTACTAAAGAGATTATTAAAAAGTACGAGATCACCGGATTGATGAGATACACCCCAAGTGAAAACTCATCAAAGGGAATGAATCCCTACAGAAAATCACAGGTAATCCATTGTTAACTTGGAGGCTTGGAGTGTACATGACTGAAGTTTAGCCAAGCATACATAAGTACCATGCGAGGGAGCTAAAGATCCCTTCAACATTTTAATGTTTAATATACACAAAAGATAAGTTTATAGGACCATGGAGAGGTGTGGTTTGGAGGCAGGTGTTGCGATAACCGAAAAGTTTGATTAAACAAAGTCCTTATTTTTCATGAACTTCTTTTTATGATAATAAGAAATGAATTCTTTAATATTCTGCTTTATAAATTATAGTGTTTAAAAAAATTCCTTTAAATGACCAAAATATATAATTGTACCGATTTTTAATACAATGGAAAAGAATAAAAAATCTAACTGTCCCAAAAAGCATAATATCTAACTGGAAAATGCACCGGCCCGGATAGCAGGAGATCCAGGTTCGAGTCCTGGCTGGGACAATTAGATTTTTTATTCTGTTCCCTTGCACTAAAAATAGTTAAAATTTAGGTGGGATTAAATACCATAAAAAAATAATATTTATATAACTGTCCGATTCCCCGATGACATAAAACACAACTGAATTATTATTGTATTTTTTTTTTCAAATTGTTTAATTCAGTAAAAAATATCTGGAAAAAAAAACTTGAGAGCTTTTTGATGGAGAGAGCGGTACCACTTTGGTATTGCCCGGGGCAGTATGGCTGGGACGTAAGGAAAGGGTCCGAGCAGCTCAGACTCCTAATGTTTGTTTAGGAAGAAAGAAAACAATAAAGATTGTAAATAGGGCCCACATATTTCCTTTGTAAGAGTAAACCAAACTTCTTTTTTTCGTTTGTTTGATAAATGTTCAAACATTAAACACAGAAATATAATAGAAAATACATAGTGTTATTTTTATTTTTATAAAGCAGCAGATGCGTAAAATAAGTAAAAAAAAATTTTATTTTGAGCGAACAATATTTTGTGCTTCTCTTTAGTAGAAACGGTGAAGAAATCGCACAAAACATTTTTAAGGTTCTTTTCATCATAACAGCGAAAATAGCTTTATTTCCTTGACGCAAATGTACTTAAACATACAAAATTAATATTTTTTCCACAGCCTACAGATTTATTAATCATTTAGTGATAACATGTCTTTGACTTATTACAGATTTAATATCAAAATTACTAATAAAATAATGAACTGATAATAAGCTCTATTCTTAGCTCACTTTGTGATTTGGCTCTCAAAATACTTCGGACAAAGACCAAAACAAGAAGAATTATATTTACTCGAGCTAATGGAAAACCAACATTTTCAAACATTATGGGTTGGTTGATCAAGATAGGAGAGAAAATGGGACAATTACTGAACCTTTAAAGTATTTAAATAGACTAATAAATAGTGAAACAGTAAGGGATTTGAGAGAAAAATACATTCCAATATCAGAGGAATTTTTTTAATTGATTAGCTTTGGATAAATTTTATTGATAAATTATTTTATCTATTTACGATTGTATTCAGTCAAGCAGGTCAGGAGAACAAAAAAAAACGAAATTGAACTAATTCTATATTAGTAATAGAGGAAAGACAGAAATCATTCTCGTATTAAAAAACTCATTTGAACTACCATACCTTCTATTATCCGTCTTCATTGGTTTCTGCAAACCATCTTCTGTTGGCGAGTGCTTTCGGACATTGTCCATCTTCTTGGCCGAATACATGTGTTCGCTATCACTGTCTGTATTCAACTCTTGAACAGAAGATGGTTTGAAGAAACCAATGAAGACGGATAATAGAAGATATGATAAATCTATGTACATTCTGTTACTTATAATTTTGTAATTTAATGGCGGATACAAAAATTAAATAAAAATATATGTGTATATATATATATAAATATATATGTATATTATTCAAAAATTAATTTCAATAAATTAATTTTCGTAGCAATCTTAATATTGAAGAAATTTCTTTAATTATTGAACCTCTTTAAACTTTCCTTGACAGATATTAGCTATTATTAAGTTTTCGAAAAGAGTTTAAATACAGAATTAGGTATTTTTATANTATGTAATTTAAAAAAATATAATAAGATAAAAATAAAATTAACAATAAAACAAATAAATCACTGTCCAGGGAGAAAGGGCCCAACGACCCCACTCCTATTAAGTTTAGGCATTAAGGCCCAGGAGGAGGTTGCGATGCCATCTCCGTTTTAATCGCGAGGGAGGATTGTGAGGATTGGAGTCCGACGACAGAGATTGGGCATATGGATTGGGGTGAAATTGGAGTTTACTACGGAAGAGCTTGAAGCGAGTGGAGATAAGGTCTTGGTCGAAAAGATTATTTAAGTCGTGATGAAGGATAAAGTTAGACACATAATATGGAGCGTTAGCAATTATTCTGAGAATTTTGGACTGAAAGGATTGTATTTGTTGGATATTGGAAGGCTTAGCGGCACCCCACAGTTCTGCACCGTAGGTCCAGATTGGTCGCATTATGGTCTTGTAGATGGTCTGTTTGTTTTCTATTGTGAGGTGTGAGCGCTTATTTATAAGGGTGTATAAGAAATGATTCAGTAGGGCGCCGGGTTGCAGCTTATATCTCGCAATTTTGACGCTGCGCTTTCAAATCCCGCCCAGGGCAATCTTTTATTTATTAATAAAAGCTTGTCATGAACTATGGGTGTTTAAAATGAAATGACAACCTGTAGATAGTCCCTCCCTCCATAACCCTATGGGGTTGAAAGGGAAACAAACAAAAAAAAAAAAGGTTTTATTTCCTTATAGAATTTGCTACTCAATAAGTAAAACCGTTTTTTGTATCAGTAAAGAGCTGGAAATATCATATTGAGAAGAAACACACAATATGTCTTTGTCAAATTGCAGGTCTTGTATCAGAGATAGGGGACGATCGAAGAATGTCACTTCTTTGATTGTCCTTGGCGGAAGGAAAAGGAGATAAAGAAAAATGGTGAGAAATATATGTGGGAGTGAGCAATTCTTCAATAAGTGATGTGAATCAACGCGATCTGTACTTTGACCCCCCCTCTGCCGTGTGATGTATCTCGAGTGTTTCTGCATTCCAGAACAACAGTTACACCCTTTGACATTCCCTGTCACCATGAAAGTCTCCTACCTTATATTCTTATCTTACCGAATATATATATATACACATACAAAATATGGTTGACAAGTTCTGTTGACTCTTTTTTTTTTCCCCGTATTCTGACAAGCAGCGCCATGAGATATTTTCAGATATTTATTGCGAGTTGACAAATGAATCTAGAAGTCTTACACAATATGGAGGTAACACTTTAAATTAGCCCCCCCAGAAGATATTGTGAATTAAATTTATAAATTAATAATATGATCTATATAGTATTAAATATAAATTTGTTACTAAACATCCATCTAAAGTGAAGTAAGTGTGCGTGTGTATGTGTGGGTGCGGGTGGGTGGGTGCGGGTGGGTTTGTGCACATATGAAAGCATTATAGAGTTTACAACTGTTAGAATAAAAAAATAGGCCAAATTAAAGGAACTTGACCTTTTACAATTTGATGAATGAATGATTTATCATCTATAATAAGTTACTACTTAACTAACTCTATTACTACTGTAAAGATCATAATAGAGGGCAATCAACTTCTAGGTTATTACGCCCTGTAAATACCCTTTAATATATTTACTATAAATTAGTTAATAAAATACAGGAATCATGATTATTTCGACCACTATAACAACCTAAATTAATAGATTAATTGATAACATTTTTTTTAATATTATTATATATATTTTTCTACAACAATCCATTAAATAATAGCTAGTAATAATTTACCAAATAACTCCCAGCAATCTGATACAACATTTTGTTAACATATTATGTTAAAAACAATAACAATTGCAATATGGTTGTGTAACATAAAAGCAAAGTGGTAACTAAACTTAATGGTAACACATTAATAAACTTAATAAACACAATAATGGTAACACATTAATAAATGACACACATGCGCGAGCGCGCACACACGCACGCACACACACACACACACACACACGCACACAGACACGCACGCACGCACGCATGCTCATACACACAACCACACAAGCACAATAAAAACAAGGATAGAAAAAAATTTTAGTAAATAACACTATGAAAGCTTTCTCCTAAAATAACAATATCTCATTCTTTAATTTAGATGTTCCAGGCTATACCTGATTTTTTAAGATAGTATGACTGCCCATCCACTTTAGAGGGGTTGTTCCCAAGGCACTCCGCCATATTTCTTCCAATGCCTTCATCTATAATAACTTTAGATAATTACACAGATTTAACCCTAGAAAACCCCCAACAGTAAGTCTCAGAACAGAGGGAGTCTTTCGGCTCGACTTAATCCTAAAGGCATCCTAAGGCATATAATTTTCCCATTCATTCCCCTCCCTTTTCAGCTATTAGAGTCATTTTTATTCATTTGCTTATAATCTCTATAATTGCTCGTTCTTTTTAAAAATTTGACCTTATTTATGTTCCTGTATGACATACATCCACAAAATATGTCATAAAGTCATTTCCTATAAACAAGTCATTTGCTATTCTTCCATGACGTAACCATTGCGAACTAACATGCCAATCCCATTGCCACCTTAATGATAAAAGTATTCAACAATTCTTACATACGCCTTTGAAAGCACAAAGTAAATTTGCTTGTCTACGCTGCTCCTACATGAAGTACTTCCATTTATAAATATACGATTGAAATTCCCTAAATATACGATTAGTAATTGATTAATTCCTCAATGAATATCCTAGGATAACTATTTTCATAAATCTCAGTTCGGATTTCTTTATTGTCGAAACTCTGTATATAAAGAAGAAACAAGACAAATCACGAAACTATATTCAATTTAGTAAGATTCAACCATTGAATCGACTATTCAAAACAATATACATACTCAATTTCCGACTTCAATTAGAACAATTAGGCCTGACAAAACATGTCCAATAAAATTCTATGAAATAAGACGTTCTAGTGAGCAGTGGTAAAATGTTTTTCACAGCTGTTTTTGAACACTCCCCTTCTTTTAAAATATGGTTAAAAGGGGTGTCTTTCTCGCACTACTACTATAGAACTTAGCCAAAATAAGTATTATATATATGATCAATTTAATTATTAGATTTAATACTCTTCTTTTCTTTTATTTTTTGTGTAACTTACTGAGAACGATGTATAATTGGTATGAATGATACTAATAAAGTCATTTGTTATTCTTGTCATCTCTAAGGTCTATTAGGTTCTTCAAAATTAAGAATCTAGAAAGTGGTTAGGTTTAAGTCACTAGTAAATAACTACCCCTGAGCTCCTGGGGGAAGAGAACGTGTTGGGGAGGAGCCTAAAGGATTTACTTAAGGAAGAAATATGGGAACAACACACTCTTCCCAGGATCATAAAGCAAAGGCCAGAGTCTTTATGGTGTCAAATTTTCCTTAAGGACTAAGTCCTTCAAATAAATCTCAGAATTAAGGACTACCATTTCTTGAACATATGGTTCATAAAATATAATGGCTAAACCAGTCCAATTTCTTTTCAAGACTAAATTTATCTTTTTTAGTCCGTAGACTAAACTTTTAGCGATGAGTGATTTGTGTATACAACTTTATTATTATTTATTTAACTAGCTTTTAAACCTCTTAGGGTAATGTATGGTGGGGCTATATACAAGTAGGAACTCAATCCTAAATACCCATGGCTATGGGTCAAGCTTTCTTTTCTCCATAAAAGAAAGATCTCCCCTGGGCTGGGGTTTAACCAATGCCGAAAGTATTGAGAGGCCCTAATGTATCCCCTTGCCAACCTCGGCGACCACTTTCTTACATTTTGTTGCCGTGTTTTATTGGCTCTAAATTTAAGTATACTTATCATGTTAAATAACAGGTGTTATGGTTAGTCCTTCCGCTATTTGAAATATTGTCCCATTCAGGATTTGGAATTTTTGTTTTTGCAAAATACAACATTAATATAACATAATAGTTGTAAAGTTTAACTATTATAACTCATTATATATAACACTTTCAGAAAATGTACTTATGAATAAGATAATAAGGAATATACTGTGGGAGCTTAACGCTTTTTCACCGCCCCCTTCCCCTTTGGCGTAAAGCCAGTGCAAGCCATTAATATTCCACTTTCATTTCAAGTTACGGTTCTAACTTCAAATTAGTATTCATAATTTTTTTAATTTTGTTCTTCTTTAATACTATGGCAACGTACCATTTTTTTTTTTTCTTTTTTTTAGTTCAAATTGTTGAGATTGTATTGTATTGTATTTATATGACAATTGGCATATCATAATCAAGTGTTAAAGACTGCTGTACCTTGAAATATGTGTATGTTAAAATACAATTTGTCAAAACTCGAGGGTTGTAAATTCGTACTATTTAAAGTTATTTGTAAACATATGATATGATAGGGAAAAAAAAGTTCCTCAGTTTCAAGCAAAAAAAAGATTTGTTGAATGAGGTTTCACTGCGAATTTGTGAAAAACGATTAATGAGGTAAAATGAAATTCTTTCTCGAGAAAGCATAAGTGAAACAGATTTCCCTTTTGTTGTTAAGTACACAGATAAGGTTAAGTAATTAATTTGATCAGCTGGAGATGCTACTGAGAGATAAAGTTAACTATAACTATCAGGACCTATATTTATTATATTAATCACAACACATAAATACATAATTTTTCTTTATTATTATCCCCTCTTTTTGATAATAATAACTGCAATTATTATACTTTTGCAAAAGTATTTATTAAACTTTTCTTCTTAGTCACATAAAAAACTTTACTGTCAATAAAGTAAGCTTATTAATTTTAGGAATTTTTTATTAAAACTCTAAATGATGGGCAGAGCTGAAATATGCCCTTACCAATGCGGTCCGCAGTTCGATTTCCATGTAGGTCAGTTGGGATTTTTCCTGTGTCCCCAGAGAAGAATGCTCTAGAAATAACACGTTGCCTTGAATAGGTTAGCTCTCCATAGGCCAGCCCTTATCGTCAAAAGTATGGGCCCCAAAGGAAAAGTAAATTTCTACCACCCCCAAAGTGGTGATAGTAAAAATTTTGCTTTAGCCAATTCATTCACAGTCTGCTTCATTCTTTTTTCACTAAAATTAGCAGTAACTGTTAATTTTAATAGGTAATTGTATATTTTTAATTAATTTTCTCATAAATATGACTTAAACAACCTAAAATTATAGAATATTGTATTAAAATCACTAAAAAATCTTTGATCAATGATTAATATAATAGGAATTATAAAAAGGACGCCTTATGTCTGTAGAAGTAGCATAATTTGCATTTCTGCAGTTTGAAGAATAAAAAATATAATAAGCACAACTTATCCTGTTAGCTACTATTTCAAATGCTCACCTGTATATGCCACAAAAAAATATGGTAAATCCAATGGTGCATCTTGCTTGATGTTATGGTATATCGCCAATCAGTAATGGTTGAATCTCATTGGGATCCGTCAGTGTCACGGAAAATGCAGTTATTCCTATTCCTTCGAGCCAAGTTCATAATACTTCCAGGAAGGAAAATGGAGAAAGGTTTCTGCAATTATGCATTGTTTCCTTGAGCAGTGATTCTGTTTCAATCCAGTCCATGGATTATGAGAAAATCTTGCCATCAGGAAGGAACACAGAGAAATTCAGAGACAGGATATTAACCATATCAGAAAATATACCAGTAAACCTACGGCTTCTTGTACGCAGTTTACAGTGTATAAATTAGAGTTGAAGTAACTCATCACATCCTGCAAATTAAAAAGAACAAGATCGAAAAGATTGATCTTGAAAAAGAAATTACGCATTTCGAAACGTTGGCTGCAAGTACCTAGTGCATATTTATTTGTGACCAATAACCACGATTGCCAAGATTCCGAAATATTTTGCAGTCAATATTAAGGTCTGTATTATTTTATCATTTTCATTTTGCATGTATGCCATCCTTAGGAATAGAAAAGTCAAAACTTCAGTATCATCCTACTTACAGGGTAAACCTATATTTATTTGTATATTTTCCCTGAAATACCTAGTGTTATAAAAATGAATTTATATGCATTTTAAACTTAAATTTAAAAAGAAAATTTATATTAAAAAAAGTAGGGTCTCCTAAAAGTGTAAAATACTGTGTCATTTACCGAAAAGTTAAATACTGGATTTTTATTATAAGCAATATCACCCCGGTAAGTGTGCTTGATTACCATAATATGCTGTAGCAATATATAATATAACCTCAACAGTAGAAAGTGGGAAAGACGGACTAAGAAGAGAATTCCAATAGATTCTACAAGACGACCTTAGGTCTGGGGTCTAAGACATGCCTCTGGAATTGACCTTACCAGCTCTTTCGCCCCCTCACCCCACCCCCTGAAAAATCAGAGGCGGGTAGAAGAGCGTGAATATTATTTATTTGCATTGACAAACTCCCCTCATCCCCCCCAAATACTAATGGCAATGCTTTTTCCTACCGGTTATTTTCTTTCAAGTTTTCTCTTCTTAAAATAACATCGTATGCACCACTGATTTTTAATTAAGTATTATAATACTGAAATGATAAAATGTCCTTATTTCATTTTGTTTTATATTTTGCTTTGAAAGTATATCCAGGCTAGATCCCCGGCTAGAGAGTAATTCTCTCAATTTCTGTTCAAAAATAAGTTTTCGGTTTACTAATGAATATGGAAACTATATGAAGGTGAGAGGAGATGTGTCACCACCCGGATCAAATGTTCGTACCTGGGAATGAGCATTTGTTCCTCAGTCACGAAAATAGGATCTTAGTGACACGACGGCCACTCTCACCTTTATGATAGCCCTGAAGATGGTTTACAATGTAAGCAAAAACATCGACAAATAATAAAATATGTATTTTTTTAAATTTTATATTATTGGATCAAATCTGACCGAACCCCCAAAAAAATTCTCTACTTGTAAATCATAATTTTGTTTTGTTTTTTTCATGTTTTCTTATGAAATTGTATTTTACATAGCCCTTAAGATGGCCTTTTTATTTATTTATTTACGAAAAATCCATCCCTAAACATAATTCTTTGGTATCGGAAGTATAAATTATCTAGAGGGTGGGTCCGAGCACACTGCCCTGAGGAACTCCCGCTTCTACTTGGCAATATTTGGAGTAATCTGATCCCTGTCGGACCCAGAAAAATCTTTTGGATAAATAGAAGTGGATAATTAGGTAGACGGTATTTGGGAGGATACGCCTAAGTTTGTATAACAGGCCCTTGTGCTAGACACGATAAAAGGCCTGTGATACATCCAGAAACGGTCCGATACAATACTCTTTTTTCTCGAGGGATGATGATATGCGATCGACAACGCGAAAAACTTGCTGAGGTGTAGAGTGACGTAGGCGGAATCCAAACTGATAATTGTGGATAAGATTATTGGACTGTAGGATTCGTTTGAATAGGATTTTTCGAAAGGTTGGGGAGCATGTTGATAGGACGATTAGGTTCGGCATAGTGCTGAAATTAAATATATTTCTTGAACGTTGTGCGTTTTTTCTTGATCTAAATAAAATCAGTGGTAGGAGTCTGTAATAACTAAACATAAATCGTTAACAAAAAAACTCTAAAGTGAAAAAAAATTCTAATTTTTAAAAATAACTTTCACTTAACTTTATTCCAAAGTTAAATTTTTAAAATTTCATACAGTCTTCATCTGATAACAATTTAAGTTATATTTTTTTGATATGCGCATGATATTTTTCTCTCATATTATATAAGTTTTTGAATTACTTAAGCGCATGGATTTTTATTTATATTATGATAAGTTAATTTATATAAGATATATTATGTTTATTGAGTAATATGATATATTCAAATACATCTATTATTAATATCGGTATAAGCTTCTTCTGAAATAAGATTAAGATATTCATCCTACACACTAAATGATCACAAACATTTTTATTCTCCCTAAAATGCTGGAAAAAAAAAAAAGAATGGCACTCAAGCTAACTGTGTAATTTTCACTTAAAGTGCACTGAACATCATTTTAAAATTAAACTCATATTAATTATTAAACTTTATTTTATTTAAAATTTCAATTTTAGTATTCATATCTTGAGTTCTAAATTGCACAAAAGATAATAACCAAGTGAGTTCTGCTTTGTATTATTTACATCAGTTCAGATTTTATATTTACAATATCATTATATCAGATATATATGATGCAATAATGTAATTACTAAGCAAGGTGAACTCTAAGAATCTCGATAGTAAATCGAGAGAAAGCAGAAGATATGGGGGGGGGGGGGGGGTAGGAACGTGACGAGGCTGCAAGAAGGGGTAATTCTGCCCATTCCGTTCATAGACTTTCCAACATCTTGGATTACAAAATGCCATAAAGAGGTATATTATCACTTCACATTTTTTTCTCATTATCCTGGCTTTCTTGAATTCACAGCATTTCCCCAACTTACATATATTTTTTTTTTTTTTTTCAATTTTGAAACAAGTTCATCCACATGTCGCTCCAGCCAGTCTTTATTAAACTGTTACGTCCAGCCGTGCCAGAAATATTAAAGATATACAAGGAGATTGTAAATAAGTCAAAATCTGAAATCTCTCTCTCTCTCTCTCACTCTCTCTCTTTCTCCCCTTTTTTTATTGCAAACAATATTCAATGTAGAATGAATCCATTCATGGTAGAAATACAATGAGAGTGTGGGGTTATTGAAGATTGCCAAAATTGATAATGGTATCTAAGGTTGTTTTTTTTGTCTAATGAAAAAAATTATAGAAGATTATAAGTAGAAAATCTATTTTTGTTTAATTTAAGTTTCATAAAATTATTGATATAAACGTATGTTTATGAAGATACTTTATATAATTTAAAAGGTTACAAGATATGTAAGGAAATTTAAATGGAGAGTTTTTTGACCGTAGATGTTATTATTAGATGATTTTTGCTGGGGTTCGGTCTAGGTAGATAAAAAAAAAATACAAATTAAAAAAAAAAAGTGTATTTTTTAAAAAACTGTCTGCCGACGTTTCGGCTTACATTTTAAGCCATCTTCAGGGCTCTATAAATACAATGTCATGAGAATACAATAATAATTTACAATATCATACCTTCCATTGTCCGTCTTCATTGGTTTCTGCAAACCTTTAAAGAAGGTTTGCAGAAACCAATGATGACGGATAATAGAAGGTATGAGTATAGTTCTATGTTCATTGGTTGTGATAATAACCCTTTAGATTGTTTACCTAATTTACAATATTATAATATAGATTTCCATAATGTAATGTGATATCAAAAGTATGAATGTAGAAAGCTATGTGAGAGAATTTAAAACATGCAGACAACCTATTAAAAAAATTATTGAAAAAATTAAAACAGTAATTGACCACTCCTCATGAAGACGAGAAGGGACGTCCTGTCCCTAAGTTCACATTTCCATGGCTGAGAGGACAATATCATTTTTGAGAAGGACACCGTGGGTGGTGGAAGGGTGGGGGAGAGGTAAGAGACGGAAGGTATAAAGGGAGAGCGGCCTGCTTCAAATAATAGCAATAAAAAGGACAAAGGAAAAAAGGAAGGTTATTATTAGAAATAAGTAACTTTTGGAACTGGGAAAAATATTTGACAGGTTTATTTAGGAGGAGGGCTAATGGTTTTTAGAATGTTGAAAATGTTTGAAAGAGTTGAAGAAATTTGTTCAATGTCCGTTCTGTCGTTAACTGGTTTGTGTTGTAAGTTAATGTGAACGATTTCAGACAAAAGGCGTTTGTGTTCATAGGGTTCAGTGGAAAGAATGGTTTTGTTCTCGAAGTTAAATGTGTGTTATTCATGAAAAACATGTTTAGTCAAGGCAGTTTTTATTATTAATTCTACGGGAAATGGGGTTTATTGTTTGTCCAATGTAAGAACCATGGCACTAAGTGCTTTTCTACTAACAACAAACGAAATCCATTTACACAATCCTTAAAGACCATACAGAAAGATATACATACATACATACATATATATATATACTTTACTGCAGTACAGAATATTAATTTTTCATATATTTCTTGAGAGAGGTGGNTTTCACTCATATATATATATATATTCATTTAAAACTACAAATTTCTGTAAGTTAATTATTTTTTTAATCACTCTTTAATAAAATATGGGTTTAACTTAAGCTTCTAAGCATGGTCTACAAATACATATTTCTCCTGGAGTGGCTTAATCACATATGTGGGAGTGGAGATGATGGTGTCAAATCTGTATGATGGGTAAATGGGAATCTGATATTCATATTGCTTTGGATTGATTATTCATGGGGATGCAGCAGAGAGGTCATAATGGATGGGTTTGATATCCCTTCGATGCATCGAACTAGAAGATTGGCTGCTTTGAGAACAGGCTGATAAGAGCGTCAGACATTCAGTAGATGAGTGTACGAGGGCGGGTCATTAAGTGCGTGACTTTTTGAATTTCCCTCCTTATAATTAGGTTGGCAACACTGCTCCTGTCAACAAGCATCTATCAGCTAACTCCTGTAAAAGTTTGAACACGCTGGGTCTTTTAGTTTGTGAAAGACAAACAACTTCGTGAATTGTGGAGTAAATGGAGAAAAGTGAATTTCGTGTACTCATCAAGCATTATTTTTTGCGGAAAAAAACCATCACTGAAACAAAGGCTAAGCATGATAAATACTATGGGGGCTCTGCACCATCGATATCAATGGTAAAAAAGTGGTTTACAGAATTTCGTTGTGGCCGTACAAGCACGATCGATGCTTTCCATCAAGACAATGCAAGAGTCCATACGTGTGTTGTTTCCATGGCAAAATTTCAAGAATTACGCTATGAAATGCTCCCTCATCCGCCATATTCTCCGGATTTAGCCCCGAGTGACTATTTCTTGTTTCCGAACCTTAAGAAATGGCTTGGCGGAAAGAGATTTTATTCCAACGATGAAATCATCTCACAAACAAATACATATTTTGAGGAGCTCGAGAAATCTTATTTTTTGGAAGGGATAAAAAAATTGGAGAAACGTTGGACGAAGTGTATAGAGCTCAAAGGAGACTATGTTGAAAAATAAAATTACTTTTTATCAAAAAACCTTTGTTTCATTTAAAAAGTCACGCACTTATTGACCCGC